>JAIZAY010001670.1:0-13739 GCA_029531755.1 Holothuria leucospilota | reverse complement strand
GGGTTGACTTGTTGGCGAAAGAGATGGGGCACTCTTAAAGAGTTGGCCGAGTTTTTGGCCAAACGGTACACTTTACGGGCTTCCTACATTCGTAGCGATATGTCCTAATTTTTGGCACCGGAAAAACACTGTGACCTCACACTCTCGTGCGTTATGCCCCTTTCCCCCGCACTTCAAGCCAAGTCCTAGGTTGCTCCGTAATAACGAACCAACAGTTATGCCTCCGAGGCGATAAGTGAGAAGGGAAATCCTTGTATGGAGCTCTATTCGATACTTGCCGTTTGCCATTGAACACTTGGGGGTAATCGGCAAAATTCATATCGACCACACACAACTTTGCCGTATATATTTTTTCCAAGTACAAAGCGAACTACATTGTCGTCCAACTTCATGCGGAAAACAAATTAAACTTAACTAAGGTAGTCGCTGAATTGGTATACGTGTCAAGATAGGAAACTGTGAGAAGACAAGGAGGGATAAAAACTTCCACACCAATTGACACTTTTAAAGTCACGTCCAACATGTGCTGGTAATTCCTGAACTGCCTAACAAATGACCGAAGGGATCTACGCCATTCGCTTTGAAAAAATTAAAAATCTTTGCCTTTCCAAACATTAACTTCTGACTTCAGATGTAGAGTAGTGTCGCGTATTAAACGACGCCATCTTGCTCCGGGATGGACTTGAACTACGTACTCAACAGTCGGAGTCGAGCGCCATACCAACTAAGGCCACAAACAATGCTTGGTACCCAGCGCAACAGAATTAATATTAGTATAGTCTATCAGTGTTACGTTGTGTGATATTACAGTAGAAGTACGGATGGAAGAGGGGGTGGAGCGGATCGACCACCCCTTCCCTGCATACGTAAAATTGGTACCGTTACTTTATTAATTGCCGAAACCGCCCACAGATTTTGGCTTCAAAAATACTTGAATATTACGCTATGATGTTTATAGCATGGCATGTAATAATGTTTCCTTAGCAGGCCTGCTCTATATAATGGCATCAATAGGGTGGCTGGGGGGGGGGACGGGGCGGCGTAAAGCTCAAGAAGCCGTGTCCTTGCCGGGCGCAAAATTTCCAATTTTTCGGTAATACATGTAGTCGGCATAGGGACTAGTGGGTACGATAAAAAGGTGTATCACGACGCTGGCGGGGTAGCGCCAGAATTGATTGGAGCGACAGGGGTCAAACTTCCCTAAGTAGCCTGAAGCACCGACAAGGGAGACGGAGTGCCGTAAGGGTTCGTCGAGAGAAAATTCAAAATTTCGGTTGCATTTTGGTTTAGGCGTGAAATTGGAAGATTGGGGATTTACTACAGACTGCCACAATATCAAGTAAACCACGAACTGGAACGGACTGGCATTTTGTGGACTATTATTCATATTTAAAAACGTTTCCGACTACACCGCGGAAATTTTTAAACGACCTGCGGGGATCCGTCCTCGAAGAGGTACATAGACATGGTTTACCCCCATCTGGTTTCACCACTGATGTCCGACGACGATCAGTCCCCGAGGACTTCTGACTTCCTGGTCTCAAGAGCACAAATCCTCCAACTCGAACAAAACTGCATTTTCAGAGCCTCGAGTTCGAAGATTACTTACATTGCTCACCTACAAACTTTTCAAAGGCTTCAAACAGACCAAAATCAGAAGTTACGCGATTTATCAATGGAAGAAGGATTGGGTGGTACACGTACGCGCTTTTTGAAGTTAAATAAATGCTAAGATTCCTTGCAAAATCCTTACCGTTAATGATATGGTAATTAAATACCTAGTACTGACGGCCAGCTGTGGCTGCTACTGTGATTGGTATCTTTAAGTAACCTGAAGAGCACTTGAATTCAAGTGCGTTATCAAGGAAGGAGGTGGAGGGCGTGGGCGGCCCCGGTTGAAGACACTTATACACTCTCCATAGGCCGTCATCATTCGGCATTGTCAAAACTGAAGTCACCTTCCCCTCTGCAATTAAGGATCCTGCATAAGCGGATGTACAAGGCTGAATTCAACGAAACCGGTAACCATTCCTTATTATTAACTCATGGCAGCACTTAAAATTTGGTCCGACTTACACATAAAACGGCCTGCTGTACGCTGCCTCTCATTCCTTGTCAAAGTTTCACGCAGCCATATGGACCCACAATTTTCGCAGCATGACATTGACTCTTTAAGCGGTAAACAGGCGCATGAATAATAAAAAAAAAAAAAAAAAAACTTGTGATCAGCCACCCCGCCCTTGTCACTCACCAATATATGAGATAAGTCCGCTGTCTTTCCTCAAACCTCACAATCTACTCTGGTGGTACAATTTCAACCATTTTGACAGCAAATCTCCAACTCGTTCCACATACCAAAATTACATCTAACAAAGGTATCACTGCCCACATAACAGGGTCACAAAAATCAACCCAAACAAAACTTTTAGGGACTACATGTAGAGGGTTCACCCTCCCCCCCCAGCAAAGGCAATTTTATCGAATGGTGGAACGCCCCTTAAGACCGCAGGGAAAGAGCGGAGGGAGACTGGTCCAGTTAAAGGAAACGAGTCTTCTTTTTAAAATCATCGCACCATGAAAACGTGGACAATGGTCACCTATGTTGGCAAGATGCTTCGCCCTACCCCCTAAGAAACTTAATCACTAGTTGCAATACCAGAAGAGCATTGAACAGTCGTCATTTATGAATATTCAGTCAGAGTGGCTGCTTCAGAAACAAAGAGTCGCTTTAGGAACCTAGGCAAATGCAAATTACATGAAATATAAAATCGGTTTATCTAAGAATGGGAAAAACATTCATTGAAAACTATTAGCAAATTTCAACCGAAAAAATGCAACGGTCCAAAGTGTGGTGGGGGGGGGGGGGTGTACGACTGATAATTTAGGTACATGCAATAGCGTGTAGTGACCTGCAATTTGAAATTTTGCAGTAAGATATGATAAAAAAAACGGAAGTCTAATTAAAGAAAAATAAAAGTGGGAAAGAAGAGAAGTCGAGAAAAGCTACTAAAAGGAAGATCTGAAAGAGGAAAAACAACTGTATTTCTTTGAATTATTGGTACTCACTTACTTCGTGACACCACAAAACAAAAGAGAGTAATATATATATTCGTATTCTACAAAAAAAAATAAAAAAACACAGAAATGTACATATATATATTAAGTTTGAATTAATTTAAATTGAACATAAGTGAAGACACTTTGTAACAACAAATGAAGGAAAACACAAATGAACCAACCCCCACATTGAAGAGAAAAAAAGGCTAAAAGAAGAAAAACATTAATCGATGACGCAATAAAGAAGAAAAGTATGTAAAATACAAACAATGTTAAAGTGTAATAATACAAATCAATCGATCAATATAGTTCAAATGAATCTTTAACTTCAAGGAAGAGAATGATAAACAATAAAGTGAGTATACTCTCCCTACCTTCCCTCTAAACACGGAACAAACAAAATCCTTAGGATAAGACAAGATCCCCCCCCAAAGATGGTTTTTTGATCATACGAAAAAGTGACTTCCCTCATCAAAGGGCTTAAACTTGGAATGGGACGAGAATCGCCAGGAAATCAGCCTTACTCTAAATCTTAATCCCTTTTTAATTGTATCAAGCAAACACAGTCGCTGGTGGAATTGGTTTTCCAGACATGCAATACTCTGACTTTCATATATAAATTTCGATACACAAATGATGAACCCAGTAAGTAGAACTCTTTTGGAAGAGTTTGGGGTGAGCACCCAACAGAAAAAGGGGAGAGTTGAAAGACACAGGGCTTCCACCTAGCGTTACAATTAAAACTTTTTGAATCACTGAGGATGGATTGAAAATTTGGGCACTCCAAAAATGTGGTGACAACTTTCGACCCACGTCACACTTTCTAGATGGGCAAATCCCGTCACCTAAAGCATCGTTTATTCTTACTTCCCCAGTTATAACAACACAAACGGGGCTACCCCATTGAAAAAGTCTGTAGCTATTATCTAGGAAGGGATGTATAGGGTGTGCCTCAAATCGTATCCCACGGAAACGAGGGGTCCTTCTAACTGCAGCTGCAGCTATCCATCGATAGAGGGATTACACATTTAACGAGGTTCTTTGATTTTCATCGACTGATAAAGATTACCACACGTAGAATGTAACCTCTTAATTACGTCGCTGATGAAGCAGGGACTCAGAACAACAACATCAGAGTAGTAGGCGGTGTTAGACCATAAACCGGGAAAAGAGGGCGCCGTTGCTGGCCAAAAAAGAAGCGAGACATGAGAGGTGACAGGAAACACTTTGGCTAAAAAGAGTGGATAGAGGGATTAAGAAGAAAGCATCCATTTTAACCCTCAGATTCTCAAGTCCAAGCCCACCCTTCATCGTGACTTTTGCAAAGGACATTGTAAGCACTAAATGGAGGGTTGTTAACACCCCAAATACAGGAGGTGACCATTATACCACTCTTAACGACGAGGCAGAAGCAGGAGGATCGGAGCGATAATAATTAGAGCAAAGGGAGAGACAGTATTAGCAAACGGAGTACTTTTCCCAACAAAGATAAAATTCCGACTTCCAAAGTAAAACAGACTGATTTTGTCTTTTTTCTTAGCCCAGTTTAACTCAATGGTTTCACGGAAACCGAAAAGGGACTCCGGTGACTTTTAATTGCAGTGTTAGAACCCACTCGATGTGCGCCGGGGATGAACTCTGGGAGGTTAAACCGAACCAATTTCAGACCACAGCAGTGGTTTTACTCATATTTACCGAGGCTGCCAGTGGCGCTCTCTTGAACTGGTCTAAAAACAACAAAAAAATTGTTAACCATCCCTCAGGTGTACGAAGCGATTACACGTAGCGTCATCAGCAATTGAAGGAGTTTTAGCTCTCTTATCAACGGGCTTCCCGGAAGCTTTGAAGACTTTGATTGAAACGGAATTATAAATAAAACTGACTAAAGGCTCAATGATAAAGGCATTATAATACGGGAAGAAAGTGGAAATCCTTGGCGGACACCCCTAGAAATATGAACAAGTCGGAGAGAGAACCGTTAAATAAGTAAAACTTACTGCAAAATATTTGCCTGATATAAGTATGGAGATCCAAATTCCTAAAGGTAGTACCCAAAGTTTAAATTCTCTAAGACACACATTAAAAAATTCCAATTCACCTTGTCAAAATGCCTTGTGCTGAGTCCATAGAAATTAGTGCACACAGGGCAGTCCTCTTTTGGCCCACTAAAGTCGATAATATCCCTTAAAATCATCATGTTAGCGTGCGAATTGATCCTTCCAGGGACCCGCACAAGTTTGTAATGAAATTCATTAAGCAATATCAGGCATTACCCTGGCAAGTATCATTTGAAAAACTTTAGCAATCAGCTTGTAATCGGCGTTGAAGAAGCGGCTAATCCGGACGCCCAATTACCGGGGTCGGAGGAGTCCCCTTTCTTTGGGAGTAAAATAATGAAACACCGGTTCCTCTGACTTTGTCTGTAAGGCATGCCCTTGTTAAGAAACTCATGTAAAAAGTTTCCACTAAATCATTACCCAAAAATCAATAACTTCCACCGTAAAAGTCGTAGGAAGGCCATCAAGGCCGGGGGATTTGTTTTTGGCGACCAGAGAAACAGCGAGCTTTATTAATCTCCTCCCTGCCCAGGGTTTAATAGATTGATCTAGCATAACATTTGTCGTTCTCGAACGTACAACGGGAGTGTAAGGACTGAACGAAAAGTTTTGCATTCCCTCGTCAACGGCACTCGTGAGAACTAAAACAGATCACTATAAAATTCATTGAAAACGCCCCATGAGCTTCCTCATGGGTCGCGTGGTAATGGAGAGACCGTCCCTGTTACGGATACACTTAATGGTTAATCTTTTATCAGAACGGCGTTTTAATCCTCACTCTAAAAAAGAACGCAGCAGAGTTCTCGCGCCATTTCGTTCAAGTAACTTAACACGAGACCGAAATCTGGGCAACCTCTTAATTCCTCTTAACAATGCGTACCGCAACCGTCCTGCCTTACGAATGGGACACAAATTTATTTAGCAAGGAGAACCCTGCTGCTGTCTTTTTCTCACGGGCTAGACGAAACACAATGTAATGGAGCGAGCCTTTAAACTATGTGGTAAGTAATGTCCATCAACACCAATCAAGTAAGAGTTAAAGCCGGCGCTTTAAAAGAAACCAAAAGGACCATTTAATAGTACCGTAACTCAGTTACGAAAAAAGCTCGTTTCTCATGTTCAGAGATAACATTATAACTATCCAGTAACCACCTGCCTTTAGGTGGTTTGGGAGCTAGGATCATTACAAGCTCTGACGTTGAACAGCATGTTGGTCAGAAAACGGGCGAAGGAATGATCCATTCCAACGGAACTACTACGTGAAAACTCCTTATGGAAAATAAACCTGTCAAGTCTAGAGTCTTTTGGCAGCTCTGTGACCAGTGTAGGCCCGGTGTGTACGTGCAGGGGATATACTTTTCCGATAGCAATCAAAAAGGTTTAAGGCAGAAATTAACTCAATGATGATTCGTATTGCCGCGAAAAACACCCCTAGGTTTGCCAAAACTGCCCTCCCTATCTAGGTTTGGCTATAACACACGTTGAAGTCGCCCCCAAGTATAAGTGAGTTTCTAACCATGAGTATACGTATAGCAGTGCGTCAAGACGAAACAAGCTTTCCTATCGCCTCGAGCATAGTGTTGGAGGCATTGCACATTACAAAGGGCGAAAACGAAACCCCTTGGAAAGAACAAAACAATAGAAATGCACCGCACCTTATAGCTATCACGTCTTACTTCAGGATCAATTGCCAATAATACTTGGTATTAAATGCTATACTGACATCCACCCGAGCGATTGGAAAAAGTGGCCGCGGGAGAAGACTACCCGGCCAGACCACATTTTCTTAAAGAATGAAAAGTCATCTTGGGATCGGCAAGTACCAAATTTCTTTGGAACATGATAATATCAAAGTCAAGCATTATTGCACCACTGTAAGACTTTCAGGTCACATTTCTTAACGAATCTCAGGGAACCCCATTACACATTAATAGTAGGCGATTGATAATGGTACCTCATAGTGGACAATTTAAAAAGTACAAACGAGAAAAACATGAGGATGCATGACAGATTGTTGGAAACATCCACTTACTGGCCTTCAGAAAAGACCTATCAAAAAACTCACCATATCGGTCTGCGACAAACGATGGGTGCAACCATCAGCTATATGGTTAATACCTTCTTTAGGTGAATCCCAAAGTGATTTACAATTTTCCAAGGCACAGGCGAATAGCATCTTGGACTTGAACGGACGGCGGAACACTGGATTCATGCTCCAGCAGGTCATTAAAGGAATAGTGAAAAGTTTATCCTACATCACTTTTGCTCGACAGGAGGGCTGCCATGCTTTTGTGTGTTCCTCCAAAAAAATTTGACAAACATGTTTTAATAGTATCATTGTAGGAGGCTCTGGAGGGAAAAACGGAGTTTGCGACGCGAGATCTATCTAATCTCTTAGAAGGCTCTGGCTGCGAGAGGGCTTTTCTTTTTGATCATGGCCCTCATGTGGGGCTTTTCCTCTCTGCTTCACTTAGCAGGGCTTGTCGTGCCTATGCTGTGCCACAACCGTCTTTACAGAGGCCCCAAGGTCCTTAATAGTGGTGGGGGGAATGCCCTCGATCAGAAAAGTCCACACGGGTTGACCTGGGAGTTCTCTCCCCTGCTCCTCAATCGAGGCAAGAGGGAGGGGGTAAGATTCCATTTTTTTTTCTGAAAAAGTGTCGTCATCCAAAGAGACTGCCGTGGGGATCATTGTCAGCACTTGTTCGGGACAAAAAATTGCTAACCAGTGATCTCCTTCATACCAGCGGATAGTGAACAGGAATCACCCTTATAAATCTCACGAATGCTCAAGGAGGAGTACCCTCATTGAGTGCCTTTCCATTGGCATACTTTCAGTAATGCTTCAGCTAGTAACTTGGCGTCTTGCCAGGGGGGCCTCACTGTGCAACTACATTCAGCTGCACCAAGCAATCCATTCGCTTGCTGCTGTAGGTGTTATATTATCATCTATTTTGCAAAGGAAAAGGGGGACAGTTTAGATGCGATATGACGCAGATTTAGTTTAAGCAGAACTGTGCAACTTGCTTCCTGGCTTGCACTCCGACGATTTGGTGGGCAGGGGCTTGACACTTGAAACAAATTATTTTGATACAATCCCTAGCATCATGCCCATCTCAAACCACATTTTGAGACAGGTTCTGGGTTTGGTCCACCGTAATCGTTATCCCACGCAATTCCTTCCAACCAATCGCTTAACGAGAAGAAGGGTGTCCTTAGCTTAATTCCCATCTGGTTAACTTGTCCTCTGATACCATTAAAATAACCCCACTGGGTGATTGGGTAGGAGGTCCTTGTAAAGCGCCCCCATATGGCAAGCCGTTTTTTACGTTTTATTCGATATTGATGATATCAACCAATTAATTGGTGATATCCAGCAATTCATTTTGATGATACAGCAATTATTTGCTGATATCCTCAAATAATTGCTGATATCCACCAATTTATTCTTTTCATGAATATCAGCAATATATTTGCTGGATATCATGCAAATTTAATTGTTGATACATCAACCAATTCATATTGATGATATCATTAATTCATTTGCTGATATCACCAATTCATTTGATTGAATATATTAATTGATTTGCTGATATCACCAAGTCATTTGATTTGGATATCAAGCAAATATTTGTTGATATCAGCACATTAATGTTTGCCTGATATTCAACAAATGAATGTTGTAATGATATCAGCAAATGAATTAATGATATCATCAGAGAATTGGCGTGATATCAACGAATTCCAGACATATCAAAACCTTTTATAATTGGTGATATGAGGTCTGAGAAATTGTTGGTGATATAGCATCCAAATGAATTCTGCTTCGATATCATTCAATTAATCCTTTTGCTGAATCAATCACCAAAGGTCATTTTGATTGATATCAACAATTATATTGATGATATCCAACAATTAATTGTTGATATCAGTAACATAAATTAGATCACTTCAACATTTAATCTGCTGATTATCACAAACAAATTAATTGTTGATATCAGCCGGACAAAGGCAAGTCTGGTGATATACTCAGCAAAAATGAACTTGCTGATATCAATCAACAGTTGAATTGGTGCATATCAGCCAATACTAACTGTACTCGCATTATCAGGCAAATAATTGCTGACTATCATGCAAAATGAATGTGGTGATATCAGCAATTCTTTACTGATAATTCGAACAAGTAATTGCTGATATCACCATGTGCCATTAATTTGTGATCATACACTCCCCAAAAGTAATCGAATAAAAAGTAAAACGGCTTGCCATACCGCCTCACCCAACAAACACCTGCCGTTATCCTACCCAATTATGTGTATCCGAACAACGTTTATCCGTTTAGTTTCATCGATCGGCACAAATAACACATTTCCGATTGTCGTGGAACCATCTATGAGGTTACTCTACAACCGTCGGCGTCGCAAAATTCTAGGCCACACCCGTCGTTTTTGCTTCAACAGTTTTAAAAGGTAAACGTCCCAAATCTTTCCAGTCAACTCTTGAACAGCCACGAGAAAATCCTGAGACCACATTAACACCATCTGGTCAGTTCAACAACTCAAAAATTCCAAAACTTTTCACATCAGAATCCACACAAATCTGGATAGAGGCTTCACGATTGACTTCATGTATGTTCGCCATTTTGAAAGCAACTGTAAAAAGTCGACAGTTTTTTTTTTTTTTTGAAGGAAAAATCTTTATTTCCATCCAAGAAACTATATACACTATAATGTAACAGAGAATTGATAATTTACGCAATATTTTTGTTTTTTGAAGGAAATAGTCTGTTATTTCCACCAGAAAACTATTATACAAATAAATCAATATCTGGATAATTTACAATTATTTACAAATAATTTCAGTTTGAAAGTTAAGTTAATACGGCATTCACCTTTCCATACAATTTCAGCCTGCATAACTGCATTCTTGACTTAATTGGTAATCAATATTGCAATTAACTAGAACAAGAAGTATGGCAGTCAAGGCAACTATATAAATAATGAATTCATTTTAAATATTATAGCCATAACACCCATACTACATTATATCATACATTATATTAAACAAGTGAAGTCAAGCACAAAAATTAAGCTTGGTCATACTAATTCCAATGTAAGTCAGGAGAATGGTTACTCACTTCACTTAGTTGCCCTTGAATATGAAAACAGAGCGGACGACTTAACTGTCGTGGATAGTAAAAACGAAAGGACCATAGTTTAGCCCCACCTTTAAATCGAAACCAAAGGAATTCCCTGATATCCAAAACTTCTTCAAACTTCCCTTATTGCTGATCTCTGTCTATGGTCTGCTTTAACACGTTCTTTCAATTTGTTTTGATTAATTGCCAAAATTATAGCATTGGTTGGATTGAAGATTACTTTGACTCACAAAAACGTGAAGGCATCTGGATTTCCATAAAACGAATTTTGTAAACGCACAACACCACAAACCACAATTCTATTTGGAAGGACAGCCTTCGAGAGTATTGATTTCGGGAAACCATATAAAAGGATTTTATATGTTAATACCAAACTGACATGCCTGGAGCAAATTCGAGAAGTACGCGACTTACACCAAGAAAGACAATTGGGTCTAGCTTTCGGGCATCCTCCAAAAACAATATGGTCAACAGACTCAACACCACGAAAAACTAGCCATCGAGCAAAAATCCCTCCACCTATGTCCCCATTTCTTTTATTTCGCTACCCGTGTAGAGAATCAGTAATAGGGCTTAGCGCCAATGAACGTCTTTCAACACTTGTTGTTCCAAAATAGCATTATTTGCTAGCTCCCAAATTTTGGACCCAAGGATAACTTTTGGGATTTTGATCAACACAAGCAATGTGTACACGTCGGAATCTCTAAGAAGTTTAATATTATAAAAGCACGCGAGTGAAGAACCAATTGTTTCGCTGCGATTACGTGAAAGTGAAAGTACGAATAAATGTACACAAAACGTTTAATAACTTGGCAAAACGTAGACCAAGTGTGTTCTGTACAAAACATTCAGCATTGGGCATGGAGTAGGAACAAAGTTGAGACACCTAATGCACCCGAAGTACTTTGGCAGTGAAATACCTAGCAAAAATAAGATGGGTGGGGGTAACATTACTGGAAGAATTCACTATAGGAAACAAAGCTTTTGACGAGAAAGCACATCCATTTTCGTCTTTCAGGCCGTCTGAGTCTACATTCAATCCTCCCTAGCGTCCTTCCAAAACCCCGACAAGGCAGTACCATGACCTTGCGTTTTACTAAGGGGTCTAAAGCGCTTTCTCTCTCTCCATCTTTTCTCTCCCCAAAGAATAAGCAAATACAATTTTGTGGAACTTCTTTGATCAATGGACTCAGGGATGGGAAACAATGGAGCGATGAGAAGTAAAATCAAAGGGTACAAGCGAGAATTCGACTAAAAAAGCGTCTGTACCGAAGAGAGACAAATTTTCCAGATTTCCAGAAATTTGAGCCTCGTCTAGCAAGGTAGCCTTTTTGACTTCTCTCCGCACCAGTTTTCCAAAAGGCATCTTTTGTAACACCAAACATAAGTGCCGGTAAAACTTTGTGATACGAGTTGTACTCCACGCAATGTCAAGTGGAATTGGCTCCGAGGCCTAAACGACAAAGCCCTTTAGTCCTCTTGTCGTGTGATCAAATAAACGGAGGCTTCCCCTTGGTTTGGTGTGCTCTCTCGGAACAAAAGAATTGAAAAAACCTCAAGTAATAATTTACAATTATTTACAAATAATGCTTCTTTTTTTTAAGGAGACTTTAATCTCTTGCCACTTCTTTCTGTATATTATACATTAAAAGCAACTCTGAGATGTTCATATTAACTTTAACTATTCTCCAAGTATAGTACAATGGAACCAACGTTCCACTCACAGTTTTCGATTTACAGGAGACATCTACTATATGGCCCTTTTGTGTGTATTACATTTAAAAAGCAAACTGAGATTTTCCAATCATATTAACTTAAATTATTATACAAGTCCTATACAATCGGGGTCCACCTCCACTCACAGTTCGAGATTCCCCTGAGACCTTAATATCTGGCCCTTTTCGATTTACAATAAAAAGAATCTGAGAGTTGCGATAATGTACATTGTAAATTAATAATATAGTATATACAGGGGGCGCATTCCCCAAATTAAAAATTAGTTAATTGTCATGAATAAAATCACTCATTAATTATTTGTAATTTTTAAGGGTCTTTTTATTTAACAAACAATTTCCATCAGAAAAAATTAACTTGAGTTTAGGGGGCCGTACATCATTTTCGCGAAAGTACCCTAAAAGGAATTGGAGCATTCGTCTTTGAAAAATGTACTTCCGTTTCTAAATCATGCTACGACTATTTACAATTGCTAAAATCTCTATGGAGAATAATTGAAAGGTAGAAATAGATATTTTAATTAGGATGGGCATTACTGATTTTCTTAGATTTAAACAAACAACTTCATTGTATTTTAATGCTTTTTAGAAAGGAAACACTACTTTATGCTTCATCGGAATTTGATATCGAAGTTCGCAATGTTACCAAAGTATTTACAATAGATTCATATTTACAAATAATTACAAAATCCTAAGTTACCCCCTTATTGATAAAGGGACAAAATAATGTGACAAAAACTTCAAGCAAAACTTACAGTAGTAAAGCTTAAGTTTTCATTGTTACATATTTACAAAGGTAGTTACCTTTTAACAACCAGACCTTGTAAAACACTTTTTACGTTGAACAATCGATATCTGCGCGCAATCAGCCAACACCCGACTCCTTTCAATTCTTTACAAATTATTAGAGCGTCATAGCACTTATAGATTTGGTTCTCATTCTGGAAAAATAAATGCATCTTGATTCCAGATAACGAAATTTTGTGATAATCAGAAAACGCCACAAATTGCGGTCAAAAACACATGTCTTGGCACGTCGAAATACTAATGATATCCGATACAGAAACACAAGTTATCAATAAAAGGGGAATTGTTTCCAATTAGACTTAAAAAAACTAGACGCAGTGTGGTGCGCAGACTAAAAGAATAGGGGTATCCATCGAACAATTCCAAAAAAGGTGAAGACATTGATTCCACCTCATTACGAGTGCGGGAAGGGACACGTAACCGATCAGCTAAAAAAACCCCATTTAGGGACTATTCGCTCGCATGGTTATTTAGTACTCTATGAGCCACAGAACGGTCCATTGAGCGAAAGTCACACAATTTGTTTTCAAGTGTTCTAGTAAAGACCCTCTGCCAAATAATGTCCCAAAGGAGAAATGAGTGCATCTTAACAGAAATGAAATTTTTTTTACAAGTAATTTTTCTAGCGAGGAAAAGCATTTTAACCAATAGCTTTCGGTTTTCTTAAAAGAGATGGAGAAATTCTTCTATAGTCGGACAGACACACGTTGTCTTAATTATTATTACAACAGCCCGAATAAGTTGAACTTGTACAAATACTGACTGTTGTGGCCTCGAGTGTTGACCAAAATGGTTGGGATAAAACAATCCGCAAATTAATGGCAATGAAATAACGGGGAGTAGTAATGAGCAGACCAGTGGTTCGTTGATCAGCTAAACAACGGAAAAGGATGGCCTTTGATGAGGCAACGGGGCATCAAGCTTCAC
>JAIZAY010001683.1:0-13677 GCA_029531755.1 Holothuria leucospilota | reverse complement strand
AAAACTACCTACTACCAAGGAGCCCGCCTAACATTTGATAGTACTGCCACTTCAACTCTCAACAGAGGAAGGCGCTCTATTAACTACGCGAAACAACAGATGGATTGCCGGCCCCGGTTCTAAAAAAATGAACCTATTATCTCACATGTTGGAACGGTGCAAGATAAAATGCTGTGAAATATAGCACTCGCACGTAACTTCCTAACATGAGCAATTGACGAGACTATTCTGCAAATACCCTCCGATAACTGCCTGTAAAATGGCAAAAAATCTTAAAGATCTTCAAATGAGATCACTTTTGAGAACAACTCAAAGTTTTGTAGAATAGTTTCTGATGATACTTCTCTCGACGCCCTATTAAAAATGATCGAGCGAGACAATGATTTTAAAAAAAAAAATTATGAATATCCCTAACGTACGAAATTTGAAAGGTTGCTACTGATGAAGCTCCGCTGTAATAACGCATGAGAGCAGAAACCGGTCTAGCTTGATCATAAGAATCAAACTAATTTTCTTAACCCCGCTAATAAAGCGTTTGAAACTCCACCAGTGGTAAAGAACTATAGTGGAGTAATTTTGTCTTACAACCCCCGGCAAATTTTATAAAGCCTATATCTCTTTCGCATGAGTCACATAGACTCGGGCGTTTCCTAAAAAATGTGCGGTTCGACGGCTGTCACGTGACGTCAGATGGTGGTACCACCTACCCTTCCTTTCTTTACGCAATTTAGAGAGTTCAGGTGATAAGCTAGGGTGTGACATTTGATTTTTGTACCTGTCGTGAAAGGGTTGCTTGGTGCCCCCGCAGTTGCCGTTCCGGACTGATAGTAGTTGGACGCGATGTCCATTGGGCAGTTTTCTAGCGTCTTAGCAACAATATAGTGTGATATTTGAAGGGGGACTTTGTTGGCTCCCTATTTTTGGGTATTTTTTAATTAATATGTCCTTAAAATACAGTGCTTAAATATAGCCTTCCGATCTCCTGTCAAAAACCAGAAACCTTCACAGAGTTTCACAAGTCAAGCTCTTTTGTTGTCATTTGTAATTTTCAAAACTTAGCAGCATCAGAAAATGTTCCTGGGTTAGAAAGCACGCCCAAAGGCCGTAATCTTTGTTACTTAAATGAGAAATGAGTGGTGGAAACTTGGTAAAATGGTATGTACCATACAATATCCATTACCGGTGGAGAGAATGGCACGCTTCAAAATTGTAAGTTCTCACATAAGAATAAATGTATGCGTAAATGGTGTTTCTAAAGGAAACTACCAGTCACTTTGAGTTTAATTATTCCTGTGCTTATGTTATGTATGTCTCTAACCAACTACCGCTCAATGATGATTTCTGTTTAATATTTTTACGTACATTCTGCATCTTTTACGGTTATTTTAGGGTTTTATGCTGGTGTAATCACGAAGGTACGTGTTATCTAGTCTTTCCGCGTCCGGTCATGTAAGCTTCACCTTACCCGTGACATTTGGGGGCTTAGACGGGAAGCACTCGTCTGGACCTCGGTCGTCGTACCGCCAACTAGACTAAGTATTGCTCTCTTCTCCTCTCTCCCTCTTCTCCTCTCTCCCTGACGTTTCGCGGGTCGCAAACGCTCGTAACCGAGGCTAACGTGCTGTCCTGCGTCGCATCTGTGTCACTCGCGTCACACCTTTACGAGAAAACAGATGTCATTAACTCGTACATAAAACGGTTCGAAAGGCACGGAATTGCTACTGGAAAGTCCAAGTCAGATTGGGACATATTACTGAGTGCATTGTTAACGGGCAAGGGCTTTACGGTAATGTTTATTCAAGATTGTCTGATGATTACTCTAAAATTATTACATTGTCAAGAATGCGGTACTTCGTAGTATGATCTCAATGTTGATGGTTTTCGTATAAAGTTTAGAGGTTCAAAACCAGAAACGGGAGGGGAACTTATGTACTATTTGTAGAGTACCCACTTACAGGTTACCTTGAACGTTGGGTGGAGGTAAGTAACACAAACAAGTCATATGAGGGCATGTTAGATCTCATGGGTAGAGATCAATTCTATAGAATGTGTACTAACGATCTACGGGTATTTGTTAAAGAGGAGCAACCTGCTACTGCCAGGGCTATGGCTGCTAGGGCTGATTGTTATGTTGAAGTTAGAGTAAACAGTGGGACAAAAAAGGGTCTTGAAACAAGATTCTAGCAACAAATCACAATCCGAGCAGCAAGCAGACAGAGACAATGAGTGGAATAAGAACAAGAAATGTTACAATTGTAGTGAAATGGGTCATGTTTCTCACGATTGTAAGAAACCTAAGGGGTCTTACGCCTCAAAAGGCTGTCATTATGATAGAGCTGCAGGTTTGTCAGATGACGGAGCTCCATAGTTCGATGAAAGTGAACATACGCCAGAGGTCAAAGAAAGGGCCGCAGACTGAAAACCTGGCTCTGATTAACTGGTAGGTGAGGACAGACTTAGAAACAGACTTGGAATCAATGTTTGCCTGTGAGCATGAAAGGCGATCCGTATTCGAATGTGGGTAGGGGGTATACCTGGCCCGATGAAATGAGCTAACGATCAGTAACGGGCAGGGGCGGCGCCACGGGGGGGGGCAGCGCAGGCATTTGCCCCCTATGGTTTTTCAAGCCCAAAAATAAAATCGTCTAATAAACGTTTTAAGACATAATTTTGTAGGGGGTGGGGTGAGGTGTTACAATATGTCACCCATCTATCACAATATTAGTTAAATTGTTCGTTACAAAATACCTGAAACTTGCAATCCCCGCACGTATGACGTTTTCTGTTTTCTCCATTGTTTACGTGAATGCAGGTTTAGTATTACATAAACACTAAGGCCATTATACATAACGCGCAAACAAAAAGAGCACAGGAACCGAGAGTAAAGCTAAAACAATACAGTAGTATGCCCTAACGCCAAGTTATTGTGAGACCTTACACATATGGTGTTACAGAGCACAACGTTCTCCCTCTCTTGGAGAAAAGGTGCATATTTAGTGAACCTTCGACCAAGTGAACCTTCCGTCTCATGGGTATTCCCCTCCCCCTGTCCGGATTATGTAATGTTTGGCAATCTCAAACATTTACTGTCTCTCCATTCCCAGCATGTGACCGTTTAAGGTTTAGAACGTGAACGTATATATTGGGGGTATCATGAGTCAATCACTTAACGAACATTTTGACAATAAAAATATAAAAAAAAAACATTTAATAAAATGAATTAAACTTTGAAGTAATAATATATGTCTCCCTTATTGCATAAGCGTAGGAAGCGGGGGGCTGGGGGCTAAAGCCCCCCAGTCAAAAATCTGGGGCTGAAGTATGCTTCTGCCCCCAATATCTAAGGCCAAAACTCCCTTATTTGTCTTTTCAGTAAAAAACTGTAAAAAATTTGCAGTAATTTTCCTTAAAATTTGCCCAAAATGTTGCACTTAATTGCATCTGAGGACCCTCAAATACCCAAAACTTTTCCAAAGGGAGGGGGATACCCCTCCCCTACCCCTCCCCTTAGACCCTTCCCCCAGGACGGCGATCCGAAACAAGGTTCAGCCCCCAGTATCGAAGAGCTACCTACGCCTATGCCTTATTGTGCTTTATTTTGGTATTGTCTCGACTGAGTAATCTATAGAAAACGAATTTTAAATAGTAGGTGCATGGCCGTACACAGCACAATCTTTACTGTAAGAAGAAATCTTGAGTCAATCAGAAAAAGAAAAAGGAAAAACAGGGGGATGCCACATGGGGCAGGGGGCAACCGCCTCCTATCATTTGCAAGAACAGGGGAAAGAAAGAAGGAAAAGAACAGGAGAAAAGAAAAGGAGAAAACAAAGGGGAAGAAGGGGAAGCGAAGGAGAAAGAAGAAAGGGAAGGAGGGTGGGGTAGGCATATATTTGATCCATATAATTAGTCCAGGGCTTCTAGGAGGCCCTATTCAGGTGTCTGCCAGCCTTTAGATACCTTGTATAATGCATATATGACGCAACGAAAATATTCGTAATAGTTCGCGTTTCTGTCGACAGATTTGACACAAATAACGACAGGAAGAAAGTGACAGACTAAACTGCAAATGATCATGTTCAGAAAAGTTGTGCTGAAATGGGGGATACATCCCCCATCCCCTACCATCGTCGTCCCTGCCTGTAGAGGGCTATATACTGTGTTGCCAAAAGTGTCAGTTTTCAGGGACACGGGTTGTAGCACTGTTGTAGCTCGAAAGAAATATTTGACCATTCAATTGTTCACAGGTGTAATCAAGCGTTGAGTTCTTCTGGATAGTACACTGCGTGATGCACCAGTCGCCATTGTTTTCATAGAATAATACACCAGGTTGTCACGGAGAGGTTGAGGCTTAAGTTATGGAGAGCCCGTTGCATGATTTAATTCTGGGGAACATCAGTGGAGCTAGAGAACCACACAACCCAGAACCAAATTGGCAACCTCCAATTTGAAAGTATTGATAATAATTCTGGTACCGTAAGTGGTACAGTTGACACTCGTCCTCAAAGGCAAGGAAAGAAAAATCCTCTTACATTCTCATCTTGGTATCGGACTGCCAGCAAGCTATAAATCGTATACCGGTAAGATTTTCCCCACATGGATGGTCTGGGATTAATTTTGTGAAATCCAGCACGCAGTCTGTTAAATGCGATTTCCTGATTTCTGAGAATCTACTAAGAATCATTTTGTATGAGTACCATTATTATTCTGTTTGACAAGTGCTGCAATTTGGTATCATTTAGCAATCGTATCCTCAGAGTTACCGAGAAATTAAGTGTGAAGTTCTTCCTCAAAAACATTTGACATTGTCCATTGTTACATTTGATTTTCTGGCATATGGCATTGTTGCTAATTAGTAGGGCAAACCGGTTGGGAAGAAACAAGGGCAGGTTATACCACTACCCTTTGAGGCATCATGAAGAAGTGCTCAGACACAACTTGTTCCCAAATTTTATACTTTGGAAAAGAAATTATGAGACGACATCATTTACACGTGTTGGGACGTCAAACTGCAAATTACCCTACTTTGCTTAAGCTGTATTCGTTGTTGTCTCTGAGATAAAAAGTTGAACAACGGGCTGCAAGACTTGATACAATTTGCCCCTACATTGGGGCTGATTGCAAAACTCGCACTCACAAATTTGTTCATGAGTTTTTTTTTGTGTGTGATATTCAAAGTGCAGTCATGATAGTACCCATTCTTATAACATGGAGTTTCGTTGTAGTTCCATACTTATATGGACACGTCTTTGTTAAGTCACGTAGAGATCTCGAAGAAAATTACCAAAAACAAATCCTTAAAAATGTGTCAACGTGCTCTAGGTTCCTTAACGTATAAAAAGAAGGGCCTCTTGTGAGGTCCAGGAGCAACGCCCTGTGGGGGACCAGGGGAGAAGCGCCATAAAGAACAGCAAAGTGTTAACATGAAGTAAGTGAAGCAGTTCTTTTCATTTCAAATAGGTTAATAACAATCGATCAATGAACAGTAGAAAGAAAAGCCGATTTTTCTAACGCCATCAACTCCCTTAACTCCCAGACCTCCAACCGTAATACTTTCATGATCTGCCTCATTGAGGTGTTTAGCACTCTCCAGAAGTATGAATTTTCTCTCACCATCATTCCTTTTTAAAAGATGAAGCAACATTCATTTTGATGTAAGTGATGCAGTTTTCTAAACAGATTATAACCGTAAGTTAATTTGAATTCAACAATCTTCAGTACTTACTGCAAAGTTTATCGACTATACGTCACAGTTGCCAAGCAAACCCACGGTTTCTGTGTAGTTGTCCCCTTCACTTTGGAAGAATTATATTTTCTAAAGCTCCGTACTTCAAAAGAAAAAATTTCTTAGTTGAAACTCCTTCAGATTTTTTATTAGTCCCACGAACATTCTTCTGGTCTTTAGCCTACTAAAGGCAGTTTGTCTTTGGCTATACCTGTAAACGCTTCAAAATTGTGTCAGTTAAAACTTACGGTAAATTTACACGTGTTTGATACAATCAAGGGTACTAGTTAATTACAGCTGTGACTCTTGAATTTTTTATATGTCATTGGTAATGTCGGATAGTATTTGGTGCATACTATTCGTTTCTAAGTAGGTCACCGAGTACTCTACGCAGTCTTGTTTGTCTCAAATTAAAGGAAGGGTTTAAGCAAAGAGTTAATTTACATATGTGAAAGAGGAAACAAGTCTACGCAATTTGGTGAAACTTTCATTCATTTCAGACATGTAGTTCTCGAGATATCAGCAAATGAGGTTACTAAGTTTGTAATCCGAAGTGAGCTTGAGTCAAGCAGTGGTTATATCACTTCCTCACATTGATGGGAAATGATTTGTTCCCTTCCCATGCCTCTCATGCAATCACATTCCGTGGAGGAGAAAACTGGTTGTAAAGTTTAAAGAAGGACAAAAGACTGCTCATTCATGTAAGGCTATGACGTCATTTGTGTTTGTTTCAAGTTTACTTTGTCTTGAAAATGTGACAACTTTTACTGGTAATATATTGGGAATCCCACATCGGACATCAATGCAAATTTTACCAGAATGCTCAGAATAAGTACCCCTCTAGCAAATCAACACTTGATTTGAGCTTAGATCCTTCTTTTAAGTGTTACGCTTCTTGCACCTGGAAGTATATTTCCTGTCACGTGTTTGGTGTACGTGCACTCTCACGTCTCATACCACGCTGAAGGCCACTCCCAGCTCAATTTTATGGGCGCGGTCAATTTCACTTCTTAGAGCCTCCTGATTGGTCAAGTAATATCACGTTTTTAATTAATATTTATGTCTTTTAGTACGTCTCAGCTCTTGGCCAATCAGGCGACTGCATTTAGTTTCAGTAGAAATACCATACAGCCACGAGGCTTGCGGACCGAAGATGTAAAACCTCGGGACTCGTACTGCAGACTTCTCATAAGAAACATGTAACGTTAATCATTGATTTTTATACATAGAGCTTAATAAACCTTTTTGGCCGGGAGTTTCAATCAACCAAATCATCGTTTTTTTTTTTGTTTTTTTGAATAGAGATCAATCAATTACAATCGATTGAAATCAACAATTTTTGAACTTTCTTTTTTGCCTACTTTGGAGCTACACCCCTAACCGCAAGATCCCCGAAGCCTTCACATGGAATGATTGACCCAAAACACACACAACAGTAACATCAAAGCCACTCATGAAACTCATCGCAACCAATTTTGTCAGTCCTGTTTGTATGTAATTTAAACATGTGGTCAATTTCTCAGCACATAATAATGAAAGCCATCCTCACTGGCGAATGGGGAGAGGCACAGCGTTTCCTGTCCGGCTGTATCCTAGTTCATATAACCTGATTCGTAGGAAATTCCGAGTCATGGCCCTCATTTTCGGCCAATTTCCGAGTCCTGTCATTTGACATATGCTACATTGTTATAAAACTATTGAATAGTTTTTATACTATTTTCAGGTGCAGTTCATTAAAAAGGTATTGTAGGAGTCAACTTTAGTCTGGCCCACCCTGTAGTTAAGTTAACTGTGTGTGATCATTCATGCTTCAAACTGTGTACGAATAACAATGTAGCGATACGAAATATCTACGTATTTCCATTTTACGGACTCGTCTGGAGTCGACCCCGAGTCCAGGAGTCTAAGTCCATCTAAAGCCCATTTAGAGCCAATTCCTGTTTAGAGACCTTCCATTCTAGGGGTAATTTCAAGTCCAGTAAAAATTGGACCCGTGCTCGGGATTGAGTCGAGTCCAGAATCGGTCATTGGGTCCCTTTTAAAATGGGTAACACAAGGAGTCCGGGCTTACGCAGGAAAAGTTTTTGTATTAAGCGCTGTTAGGTGCAGTTTCATGGAATCTGATAATCAAAATAAATATACATCATCATTGTAGTGCAGCTCTGGGACGGTCTAAAAAAAAGAGAGAAGGCGGTGCGGGAAAGGGGAGGCTGGAGAGGGGAAAGCCTCCCCCTCCCCAGAACCGCGAGTGGTCATCGTTCTATTCTGTCTCATTTAGAAATGCTAAGCAAACATTTCTATATAACAATTGCATTTCGTAGCGACTACCATGTGTGATAGGTACGAAAAAAAATTTTCAGATAAATGCCATACACAATAATGCTAATGAAGGAGGCGTGGCCTCGGGCGGTAATAACATTACATATTTTCAGCGGATGGCAGGCGCCAAATCCCCATAGACGTCCAAGACCGTGGGTTTTATACTACGTTTAAAGTATGAATCACGGATACAGCGTGTTATCCGCACTCGAAGGTGTAGTGCTTCTCGCTCTTCATAAAAATTCATGAAATCGCGATTTTGTGTCGGTAGTAACCGAATCAAATATCGATTACATAGCCAAATCAATGTGCTACTTACAAACATTGTTATTGCCTTACTGTGTTCTACCTATTGAATATTAGGTAAATCTGGCTATGGTTCGCATTTGCAGCAATTCATGGGATTTATTCGCCCCCCTCCCCCCCCCCTTACTTCCAATAAGAAAACAGAATTGGTATAATTGGCAAAAGGCAATTTTTTTTTCTAAAATGTTGAACAAAATGAGGAGCAGTGGGTTTCTGTTTCACTGGCATTCTCATATACTTTATGAAATACATTTTATCTGACAAACTTGAGGTATAATGCTACCCTGGTTGATTGTTTGAGCAATTTTCCTATTAAAAGACCAGCTGAACCTATCTTAAACTTATTTTATAATTGTTTACATGATCTACATAGTTTCCACTGTAACTGTTCTGATATCAGTTCCTTCCCCGCGTAGACCTAGTTTTAATCAGTCAGTAAAAGGGATCACATTTCATTAACATTCCGCACACGTTAAATGACTTATTTCTAAATAGGAATTGATTAAATGCAAAATAGATTTTGTTGATATTGCATTGGCTTTTGAGTTGATAAAGACATTCTTTTAATAAGCCAATTACTTGATATTGGGCTTAGACCTTCCTCCACAAACCCTTACAATTATCTGTATGAAAGACTTCATTGTGTGACGAAAACCGTTGCAGACCCTCCCTACAGCATTGTCTTTGTTGCTGTTCTCTAACCTCCAACAGTACAGCTTCGACTTATGTAAAGATGGCGTAAGTCTCCTTTAGGTTATAGGTTAGAGATAACAACAATAAATATTGCAACACGTGTCTGACTCACAGTATTCACTCATGTTCGTAGATGTGATTATTGTCGCACTACCGTTGGAAGGTCTGGCTGTATTTCAACTGAAAACCAATACCGATATAACGTTCTGTGAATACCTATGTACCGAATGTATTTCCATTAGCATTACGCCCACACCGTCGGTGAGACTTTGTTGACAATATCCCACAGTTTACTCCAGTCTAAAGTTTCAAAAATATAAGTTACAAAGCTTAACAATGCATCCAAATCGTGCAGCTCCCATTTTCAGGGGACATTTCTGAGCTGAGATATGAGACAAAATGTTGAAGCTTTTCCACTCAATTTAAAATGGTTGATTACACAACAATTTATGATGTCATACTTGTACTACTAAAATTACCATCTTTGTTTTCTGTTTCTTCGAAAGCTACTGCACCTTTTGCCAAAATGTGATGACTGTCCTACTGTTACAGGGTGATTTGGCTATATAAATCTTCTCTGCACAACATGCTATGCAAGAGGACAGTAAATATTTCAAGGTCATACAAACATTTAAAAGGAAACAAAAGCAGCTAATGTGAGTTGTACAAGAGGGATATCCCAATATCACGAGCTATTGTGCAACCGACTATTTCAAATTAAGTAACTTTCAAGAATTTATATCTCAGCAACGGAGTAAGCTATGAAAATGGGAATAGGATGAATAAAATTCTTTTTACAACCTCTAAAAATATATATTCTTGTAGCTCCAGACTTAAGGTCCACTTTGAGGTCTTAGAATAAAAAAAAGATGCACTTTTATTAACTCCCACACAATTTTCCAAAATGAAAGATCATTTCCGGGTCCCGTGGTTTCATTTGGGGCCGGCATATGTTAACCCCCGTCGGAATCACTTCCTCCGCATAGCCATTTCGATAGTTCACCCGTGTTTGTTCTTCAGGAGGTTAGATAATTCAGCATGATATCAAATTTTCTAAGCGGTTGTCACGCTGTAGGGCGTATTGTACGTTGTTCTTTCATAGTTATAGTGTTTCATCATAGCTCAATAATAGGGTTTCTGTATTCACGACCGCCGAGAGAAGGGGTATAAATGACCCTGGGCGGTGGTAATTTGGGAGCCCGAAAACGAATTCTTCAAAAGATATATTTTTATTGAAAAATCTTTTCCAATTTCGTCCTTAAGTCAATGACACTTAACTAAGGCACAGGAGCAGCTTTTCCGCTCTCGCCGTAAGTTGTCACGCAATATCTGTGAACTTACTATTTCAAAGTCTAGTGACGGATGAGTCTAGTGACCTCTCTCAATCCTTTATAACCTTTAGCCAGTCTTGTAGAGAGTATACATACTCTAAACCTACCAAGTCGCACATCCTTGAGTAAAAACCATTAAATTTTGTCCACATCTGAAAACTCAAACCTCTGTCTAAATGTAATAGAAACCATACGGTTTTGTCGCACACTTGGGCAAAATGTGCAAAATAGACTATGAAGACTGTTCAACTCTGATATATGTCCGTGATTGACCCGAAAGAGCACCGGACGACCATTTATGGTTCGTATAGCTTAATCGCGATTGAAAATTTAGAAGTATAAACCGGCCTTTACTCATCGCCGATCTTCAGCTAAGCCTTCAAGGTGGAAATTTAAAGTTAGCTATTAAAATTTGAAAAGAAAATTCTTTTAAAATACTGGAATTAGCCCTGGACACTTACATTAGGTGATCGAATCTGAAACGATGTTGAACGGTCTAGTACACTTAAAGCAAAACTATGCTGGCCTTGACTGATTAAAGCAAACACATCAGTTATATGTTGATCATGGTAAGGTAGCTTTGATTGCACTCTGTGTTTATTTATTCTCCACTATGTCAGTGAAGAGAGTTTGTTACATTGCTATTGCTTTGAAGGTTCCTGTTCTTTCTTGTACATGAAGGAAAAATCAAACAAGCAGGTGTTACAGACAATATCATAAACATTAGCAGTGAGTCACTTCCTATTCTTGTTAGGAGGTCCATCTTGTTTCAAAACTTTTTGACAATTATCTTTGTTTTCATTTAACTGTAAGTTCACATTTCTCTTTTGAATGTGTATGACTGGTCTGCATTATAACACGTATATACAGACATGGAGAAAGGACGGAAGTTCAATCATAACTTGAAAAAGGCAAAATTCTTAATAAAATTATTTTTGTCACTAATTTCTTTATATTTGTTTCCACCTTTAACTGTAATACAGTTTTGACAATAAGCTCCCTGTCGTATCCACTATTAGTTCAACCTGGCGGACCCAGCGACGAATTTCAAATTACAGGAAGTCAGGCCGGAACTAAAGACTGACAGACTTAAAAAGAGGAGGTAGTTTGTAATTCTTAGGCCCGGTTTTTATTGAAAAAAGGAAACTATGCAAAAACAATGCAATAGCTGTGTAAATACGGACATTATAATTACTGTCTTCTTGGTATAAAGGCATATTTATTTGGTGTCGGCCTACTTTAGCAAAAACAGCGGAAAACTCTGGCTACTGGATCCTTGGATCCCTATTCTAGCCGTTTCTTTAAATTGCTGGATTGGCTTCTAAACCGTGTACAGGGCAGTTGCGAATCAAAACGCGATGGCAAGAGCAGATCCAGCCCCAGCCTACCCATCCCTTTTCACAACTTTTTGTCAGATGATCGATGTCAAACGTGCACTTTATTGTCGGGTACCTATTGGCTAAATTTCGAAATTTTAGAGTGGTCACATTACATTATAATGCACTTTTGTATAAAACAAATGTTTTACTTGCTTATCTTGATTGGCCAGTGAATATAGACACCTCACCTAACATGGTTTAATTTCAACATTTTTCCTGGGGTATAAGTCCAGGTCCTGACTTAGCCAGTTTGAGGATAAAAAGTCATTACTGGTTATCTGGGTCCAAAATGACAGTTGTTAAACTACATGATAAAGCACTATTCATAAAACGGTTCCACGTACTTAAACACGATTGTCTCTTTTAGTATTTTTTCACATTTAGCATCTTAGATTTTCACAAACTCAGTATATAAATATGAGATTCAGCCTCGGTTGTGAAATTCAGTCTGATTAAAAGTTTAGATTTGCTAAACACCTTTGGCTAAGATCATATATAGTATCTGTTCTTTCCAGCTAGTCTAGAACACGGTCACGCATGTGAGACTCAAATGACAAAATATAGAGTTCAGAAAATTGAGAGAAAGGTCACATAGGTGTGCCGGATGGTTAGGGGTAAAGGGGGATGTGGCCCTCTTGTCTGAGAATATCCTGCACTGCCTACTTATTAAGAAACCTGCCCGAGAACATAGCTTTTGCCAGAACTCCAAAATGTTTTACCCTCATTCCTCTTACTGCGCATTTGGTTGATAACGTTAAATCTAATGTTCCTTCATGGGACGTAAACTGTCAGCTTGGGGAGAAGTTTTGATCAGTTTTCGCCCTCCCCCTTTCGTTTGTTACGTAAAAAGGAAACTTTAAGGCAAAAAATAAAAGATTTAAAATTACTAGTCAAACACAAAACGGCTGAAGTGTAAGTCTATGCAAAATCATAACAATAGAGGCTAGTAGGGCACACAATATTGCCCAGGACTTTAGAATCGTGAGAAATTGTATTCTGCTAAATGTTTTTTCACCATTGTAATGTAATAACCAAGATTACACGAACTATAAACCGTATTTCCAAATAAGATAGTAATATTTAATAGCATAAATCTCACATACACTCTAGCCCTCTTCTTGCACGCGTACGACATTCCTTTTACATGGATGGGCTTATGGTCCCAGATTTGAAGACAAACTAATTTAAATAGTGTACATGTAGAATTTAAAAATTAACAATTTTGTATACAAAACTTGAAAGGCCTAAATTCCTTATTAGAACGGTACGCCTAATATTCCCTCCCAACCACCCATAACTTTTGCCTCTCAAGCCAAATTTAATGTTCAAAATTGCTGAGCGTACAATATTTCTGTGTTAATGCACACCTGGGAGACAATTTAAAGGAAACTCCTGGTCCCCACGCCATCAGGGGTAAACTTCATACTCCGACAGCGCCTTCCACAAAGTCCCACCTGTACCTGGACCTCCCTGATATATATATATATATATATATATATATATATATATATATATATATATATATATATATATATATATATATATATATATATATATATGACACAAGGTTGGTCACTACTGACTACAATAGGTGCTCAATACCGAAGTAGAGCTAGTACAATATAGTACACACGATGTAATTACAGCTTTTTGCTACTCTGAGTTTCACGCACTCTATATACACTATATATATATATATATATATATATTATATATATATATATATATAATATATATATATATAACAGTCCAAAAGGAGATAAGTCCAGCTTGCATATTCCGAGAGTGCTCAATAGGAATCCCAGAGCTAAATATATTTCAACACAAAATTCAAATACTCTGACACGTCATGTCTATGCTTACAAACTTGTTTCGTGCAGACAACTGTAATTGAGTAATCACTGCCTCACCAAGAAGAGTGGAACTT
>JAIZAY010001651.1:0-13804 GCA_029531755.1 Holothuria leucospilota | reverse complement strand
TTCATTACTTTTTCAAGGTACTTTAAACCTTTGAAATTTGTATCTAATGCTTGTTTTGTTCTTCTAGAGACATGGAAGTTTTGTTTGACAGCCATTAATGACTTATAAAAATACCAAGTCTGGTGATTCACTAGGGTATACGGAAGTTTGACAGCTATTAATGACTTATGAAAACGCCAAGGATCGCAAATCTCCCTTCACGAGGACGTTGAATGACCACCATACTCCCCCGGCCTCACTCCTCCAGATTTCTTCTTGTGGGGCTACCTAAAGGACAGGATCTATTGCAATCCAAAGCCACGGACACTAGATCAGCTCAGGGATAATATCAGGAGAGAGATCAACAATATCCCCCAGGAAACATTTCCTGCAGTAATGCGAAATATGGCAGTTCGTATGCAATCAGTTATGGACGTCGTGGGGGGTATTTCCAGAATGTGGTCTGAGGGAGAAGGGTACATCATGACAGACTGTGCCGGACAACCACAAAATGACAATACAGAAGAAACTTCCACCCTAGCTTTTGCTTTAGAATGATACCAATTTTGTTTCAGGAAATTCAAATTATGACCATGCATTTTGATCCTCAAATGTATACATTTTTGGGGACACCCTGTATATGCTTCAGTACAGATTCTTTTTAGTGTAGGCCTATCCAAAATAATTTCGCGCTCTTCGCGCGCTTTGAGATTTCACAGTTTAGATTCTGGGAAAAAAACGATAAATCAGGGCGGAAATATGTTTGTCTAGTATAAACAAATATTATGATATATATGCCCCGCAATAGCATAATCTAGTGCACAAGTTTTCTTCAAATCCCTCCTCACCAACTCCTCGACGACATCATGGCTGTCGGGGCTTCGGGTCGCTGCGCCCCCCCCCCTGTCGGGCAAAACCTGGCGCCACCTCCTGACGCCGCGCCAACAGATGGTGCTCTCCGCTTAGATAACGAGACAACCAAAAATTCCATGCATGCGATCAAGCCTACCAGTTAAATTTTGAGCCCCAATACCAAAATACTTGCAGAAGATTTCAAAAAGAGAAACCAAATTTTCTTTATTGAGCACAAGCGAGCAACTTTCAGTAAGTCACTGTGAGTGCTAAGAGAGAGCATTACAAATGACTCAATGCTCCGAACTCCTGACGCCCAAGATCGTTATCGGGCTGTAGAGCATGCATCTCTCACAAGGACGACAACTTTCTGACAGGACATTTATCATAAAATTTCTGACACAGGGAATTTCAATGAAAGCTTGTTTTTATACGGATCAAAGACCCTAGGAATCGCGTGGGAAATGCCATTTCCTGCAGTCTGGGGGTCTTCTGGACCAAAAAGTTTCTCTGTACGCTTCGCGCCAACACATGATGGCGCTCCGCTTAGATAGTAACTATATCGCAACCCCCCCCCCCCCCCGTTAGTCAAAACCTGCATCCGCCCCTGGAAGTGTCTCAAAGCCATCCCTGAAGACGCAGTTATTGAACATAAAAATGTCTTAAATAGAAGGTCAATGAGCAGAAGACACTCTTCTCTAGCAGCGGAATTGATTGTAAATGACTTAATCATCTACACCAGTGTACAATTAGGCCCTCTAACGAGGAAGCTACCCCTTTAAACGAAAATTTAAGTTAAGTTTCCATAATGTTACTTTCATGGAATACTTTTTCGACGTTTCTTTTTCCTACTTTTAATTAGCTAGTGCCCATCCCAAAAATTTCATAAAGTATGAAATGAAATGAAATCGGTCTATGTCGGCCTATGGAAGAGTGTAGTAAAGTATCTTCAACCCGGGGCACCCTCCAACGTCCCACCTCTCTCCCTTGATTCGCACTTGAATTTTCTTCTGATTAAAGCCGCTACCAATCACATAACAGCCGACGAGTGGCCGTCAGTAAATATTTAAATTACCATGTCATGAGGGTTAAGGTTTTGGAAAGTCTTGGCAGTGGCGTAGCCAGTGGGGGGCAGGGTCACAGACATTTTGGGAACGCAATAGGCGATGCTGAAAAAATGAAGGTGAGCAAAAAAAAAAAAAACGGGCGAATGGAGGGAGGGATGGGAAGTTGGTAGGGCGAAGTGGGAGGGGTAGGAATCTAGGTCTCGGGGATGAGTAATGACGATGGAATCCGCAGCAGAACGGACGACATATTTATTTTATGCAGGACGCATTGGCAATAGGCCTCCGAATAGTCAATCAAAACCTTGGATATTAATAACGTCATCGCTTCTGGAAACAGTGTTCTGGATTTTTTCTCCTTTTCCAAGAGATTATGCCTTCAGGACTAAACCCTAGCCCTTTTTTTCCAACCCTAGCGCTGATTTTGAAACAAAATAAATAAATCCCGAAAAGGATTGATTGTCAATGTCATTTTCACTCGGAGGGCGGACCTCCCCTCCATGGTGGTGCCAGGTGAGCCCCCCCCCCTCCCGTCGGAGAATTTTTACAGTTTCGTCGGGGAGCCTTAGTAGATACGATAATGCATGCAGTACCCGACGGCGACAGTCGCCCCGACAGTTTACCTGTTTTTATTGCTCTCAAGAGGACAATTTCTCTAATAAGAACCCAAAAAATTCGGCGCGCTACGCGCGCTGTAGGGTTGCTCCATTTTCTTCAATATTTCCACTCCACATAGCTAGATAGCACAATTCCTGTCCACCTTACCAAGTAACATGTAGGCAGAGTACACAGCTTATGTACTAGGTCGTAAATTTCATCCCATATCGCAATGTCTAGTTGCTGTTCTCTGATGTGTGGTTAGAGCATCCAACTTGCAGCCGGAAGGTCTAGGGTTCAAATCCTGGCCGGGTCATACCAAAGACTTTAAAAATGGAACCTACTGCCTTTGCGCTTGGTGCTCAGCATAAACAATGGAGTAGGGAAAACAAGTCAGTGAGCCACAACTGGAAAAAAGGCCGTGGTCGTCTCGACTTGAGCCAATTAGTTGGAAACTGGGACGTTAAACCTCATCTAACCTAACCTAACCTAACCTAACCTAACCTAACCTAACCTAACCTAACCTGATGTGTGCCATGTTGTACGGTCAGTTGGTGAGTGAGTCCAGGTGGTTTCGATACAATGTATGTTATCCCCGATACGGTCTACAACCTCTACAGTTTTCTTTCTTTCCTTTTGTTCTTAATGATTACATACGTTTTTTGTGTGTAAGCCTATCAAAAATTTTCGCGCGCTTCGGGCGCTTTGCAATTTCACGATTCAGATTCAAAAGAACGATGTCAGTGCGCAACTTGGCTCTTGATCGAAGTATTAAGTGATATTATGCAAAACATGCCCTGGAATGGTATGGGATAGTTAGGCTCCTTCAAATCCACTTCTCACCATGCACCCTCTCGAAATGGTGGGTTGCCGGAACTTGGGGGTCGCTGGTATGGCCCGGCCCGGAATATTCTGTCGCCACCCATGGTCGGTTTACTTATTTTGGCTTCCAAAAGGATCGTTTTAGGGATAAAACCCCTAGCTTTCGGTACGCTGTGCCATTCTCTCTCACTTCCGTCACTTATATAAGGTACAATATCATCTCATTTCAATAAACCTAGTTAACTTAAATGTTCTGTTATGTCTGTCGTGAGGTACGGTTAGTGACCCGAGGAGGCAATTAAAATGTAAGTTACGTGGCCCAACTGCCCGGACAATTGGCCTATATCAGTGGCGGATCCAGGATTTGGCAAAAGGGGGGGGGCCCAGGTCACAGTGGTTTGTATAAAAGCCCGATCTGGGGAGGGGTCTAAGGAGAGGGGGTGCCCAGGAGCAGTGCAAGGGTATTTTGATAGGGGGCAAAGCATGTGATGAGTAATCGCCGTCCTGGGGGAGGGGTCTAAGGGGAGGGGGTGTACCCCTCTCCTTTGAGAAATTTTTGTTAATTTAAGGCTGCTCAGATGCAAAATGGTGATGTCTGTGGTGCATTTTTTGAACTGATCTTATATGGCTGGAAAGTGTTCATAATTCAGTGAATTTTAATTTTTTGGTTGGGTGAAAGATGCTTTTGTGGGGAGGGGTCTAAGAGGAGGGGTGTCCCCTCCCCTTTGAGAAAGAAATTTTGTTAATTTAAGGCTGCTCAGATGCAAAATGGTGACTGTCTGTGGTGCATTTTTTAAACTGATCTTGTATGGCTGGGAAAGTGATCGTAATTCAGTGAATTTTAATTTTTGGATTGGGTGAAAGATGGTTTTTTGGGGAGAGGGTGTCCCCTCCCCTTTGAGAACATTTTTGTTAATTTAAGATTGCTTAGATGCAAAAATGGTGATGTTTTAAGCATATTTTTGAACTGAGTACAATATGTTGCTGGAAAATGTTCATTACTTTAATGAATTTTAAAATTGTACTCCTTAAATTCACAGTGCATTTCATTAAAAAAATACAAGGTTTAAAATAAGACACTACAGGGTAATATTGCAGCAAGTTATAATTAAAAGGCCTGGTGTTGTCGAAAATATTCGTCGAAATATTAAAGAATTCTGAAATTCTCTTGAAAGTAGAATCAGTGCTCCCAATGCTGTGGGCATGGTCGGCAATAGACTGGAAGTTAGCAATCCATTAATACAGCGCTCATGAGTAACTCCTTGCAATGCCCAGAGAAAGTTACTGAGGCCAATATAAGCCAAAATGTTATCAGCTGAAAGTCAGTATCAGAGTTATTAACATAACACTTATTTTCTGAGGTAGAAAATAATGAACAAGTCTGAGTTTCACTCTGACACATCTCATAGGCCTATTTCATTGGAATAGGGCCTTGTCCTTTGTTTTATGAAGTTGAAAAAACTCAAAATTTTTGGAAGGGGGGGCCCGGGCCCCCTGGGCCCCCCTAATCCGCCCCTGTATATGTTTCAAGCAAGTACAGATTCTCTTTAGTGTAGGCTTACCCAAAAACTTTTCGCGCGCTTCGCCCGCCCTTCAATTTCACAGTTTAGATTCCGGATAAGAACGGTAAATCTATGTTCCTCTGGAATATACAAATTTTAGCCCATGCGATATATGCCCCGCAATGGCATGGTATGGTACACAGGTTTTTTTTTCAAATCCTCCCCCCATCAACCCCTCGACGGCATCGGGGCTGTCGGGGATTCGGGTCGCTGGCCTCCCCGTCGGGGAGTCTGGCTACCCTTCGAGCAAATCCTTTCGCAACCCCTGCGTCCCTCTAAATACCCTTGTGGAGCACACTGGGATCTAGTATAAAAGAACCACCATTCTGCATCTAAGTCCTTCGAGACAGCAACAAAATTTCAAAAGGGGGGACACCCTCCCCTTATACTCCTCCCCAGGACTGCAGTCAAGAATGGGGACGATGAGTCAACTTTGCCCTCCACACCAAAAAACTTGGCATTTATTAAAGCATCAGAAAGCTCGTGTACGTACCAGCAATCATTCTTCCATTGATTCGCGCATACCTGATTTTGGTCCATTTGAAGGCCTATGTAAGTTAAAGTGACAAGTAAGTAAAGCAAGATACTCTACAAAGTCCGAAGTTTGCCGTAAATCTGGTGTTGGGCGTATTGTGCTTTTGAAACCAAAAAAGGTCAGAAAGTCAGAGAGACTGATCGACTTAGGGACAGTGGTGACACCAGATGGGGTTAGGGACCAGGTCCTTCGTCGAGGAAGGATCCCCCACGGTAGCGTAAATTTTCAAATGTAGTCGTAAAATGATAAAATATGAATAAGACCACAACAGCCGTTCGCCTCTGTGATTTATATGATAAGTTTATTTAAATGAGGGCAGATCCTGTAGTAAGTCCGAACCTCAAAATTTCCCATTTCATGAGTAAAAACCCAAAATGCGAGCAGAAAAATTTTAAATTTTGCTTTCGACAGCCTGTCGGCAACCCGTCGCCCTTGTCGGGGATTGCAAGCTTTCAGCTCTTAAACATACCTGAATCAAAGCGCACGCTCTTAATGCCCGACACCTGCAATACTTTGCAATCAGCAGGTCCCCAACAGCCCGTCACTGTCTTACAGTTAAGAAGGCCGAAAATATAAAAGATTGTCTGCAATTTTAAAATCAAGGCTTGATAGTTAGAGAAATCAAGAAGAGATAAAATGATATTTTTCTTGTTCTACGAGATACAACAAAGAATTTTTAAACCCTATACTGATTATTACGGGTGCTGTCCCATTGTTTGAGTTTTTGTGTAGAGACCGGTTTACTATGGTAATCAGAAAAACAGTGATCTGCGGAGGCATCACCAAGTGACGACAGGAAGCAAATGTTCGTCTCGAGGAAGGCTGCTACCATTAGGAATCTCTTTACAGTCTCGTTGGAGAGACTTAGTTGTTACAATAAACACCACGTACCCTAATTTTAGTAAGTTGATCTTGAAACCTGACACCAGTGATAGTGATTCCTTGCCTCTGAAAATATTTCTAAGTACCCTAACTTTCCGGAATTTGATCTCCAAGTGCCCATTAAGAAAATTTGTCCCAGCTATTTCTCACTGCAAGAAATAACCTGAAACTACGCCCAACAGGATATTCAATCATGAAATGACACAAGACTTAACAAGAAGTTATTGGAGAGCCTTGCAATAGTGACAGCAAAAACTGACTTGAATGGTTTAAACAGAGTGTAATAAAGACTTGTCTTGAACGGCGTTAACAAAATCAAGCAGAGTCATCTGTTTAACTGGTCCACACGAGGATGCTTCAAACCGACAGTGCAACCAACTTCATCAGCCGTGTAACGTAATTGACTTGATGGTATACTCTGATACGTGGGGGGGGGGGGGGGGCAACAATAAAAACCAACAACGTTAAACTTCATGAGATATTATACTCGGGGGTCATTGTTTCACCTCTGGTGACCCCAAACCATCTTTGCCCTCCAACATAAAACAACATAGGGCACTTTTACTCAATATCAGGGCATCCATATGCTAAGTGTGAGTTCCCTCAATATTATATCCCTTCAAGTATCATATTTTTAAGCAGTTAACAAAGTTTTCACCACCTGATCTTCAATGACCTTGTCACAGGTACGGCGTAAATGTGGGTCGGAGTTCGGAAGGTTCATGAGGGTTGGTCCTAGAAACACGTCAACGCCAAAACAACAATAGCCTACTCTGGTATATGTTGCAAGAATTTTAATCTGGATCTTGCGTGAAAGAACATATATACATTATACAGATCTGGATATATTACAATTAAATAAATAAATAAGCCAAACCGTCCGTCAGTCCTTGAGATTGTCAGCGGACTTGTGGTTCGCGAGAAACTGCTTCCAGTTGGCGACGGGTGAGTGTGCGCGAATAGGGTTTGGTTGTATTCATCCGGTGGCTACGCGTATATAATTGGACGAGTGCTGTTAGTCCAGCAGGTTAGTGTGTAGCTGTCCCTTGGAAGAGCCGAGAAACGACAATGCAATAAGGTGATGAGACACGACTGAGGGAATGGGTGGTGGCTGACGTAATGAGCCAAAACTGCCCTCGTGTAAACCCTGGTGGACGTGTACAAAATTACAACACATGACTAGCATCACCATAGGCAATACCTTTGGTCGAAAGATGACTAATTTCGTCCCGGGAAATTCCCCAATAATGCAACTTAGCATACATTTGTCATACAATAATGGACGGCATTTTAAATTAATTAATATACTGCTCCTCAGCAACCAAAATACTCAATATTTTCGTCACACACAATTTCATCCTCTTTTCCCTGAAATACTTACTTATGGATACGTACGATAATACATTCAGCACATTTTACTGCTTGGTCTTGGTTTAAATTTTTACACTTATTCATTGTCACGGCTTTTGCATTATATTTTACACTTAATGCACCTTGTGCATAGCTTTTACTCTTGCATTTTGATTACACTAACTGCTTGTCTTGAACAATTTTCCCATATTAATCTCATGCTTACTCAACATGTTTTTTCACCATGAGCCTAAAGTTTGGTGAGAAATACTAACATTTTCACCTTTTTTCCTAGCACCAAAATAATAAATACAACTTACGAGATCTCCGGAATGATTTTTTCTGTACTGAATGGACTTTCCAATTTCGTTGGGTGGGGCTTTAAGTGCCCAGAGCCTCCAGACCTTTTATACTTTTATTTTTTAGATTATCGACCTCAACGACGATATCTGCACTGCAATGATCGACCTCTGCGACGAATTGCTTTTAATTTTGTCTTCACGTAGACATAAAACTATATTACCCTCCAATGGTAAATCTGCCCGTGGCCAGTAAGAAATATGTCGGAGTCTGCTCCTCGATTCTAGTCCATCCCCGTTGCAAGATGTGCGGCAACTGCCTGCTTTTCGCAGGGAAACGCTCTCACCCACAACATCCCTTTAGTGTCTTAAACATTTCATCACTTTGCTTAACAATAGAAAGATACGCGGCCTAGGCTATACAGACTGGCTCGGCTCTCCGAGAGAACTCGGCCTACTAAACAGAGGGCAGCAACCAAGAATTTAATCTTAACTCTCTGCGTGACAGACCTCAAATAATGTTTGACCTCTACCAAAGCCACAGGGTTCATCTTCTGACTATAACGCATCCACGTGGTAGGCTAAGTATGAAGAGTATCCATGCTTCTATCTTAAAATATCGTGATTACAAGAATTTTGGTTTTTGACCCCTAGTGACCACACATGACTCTGACCTCCATCAAAAACGGCGCAGTCTTTTCTCTTTTGTGATCAATCCATATACTCAGTATGGAAAGTATCGCATCATCCCTATTTTGAAAAAACGTGTTTACAAGCTAAGTGTCACAAACACCCACACGTACAAACACAGACGTGGGTGTACACGTACACCCATGCACAGGTCAAAGTGACTGTACAGATTCCTCTTGCTTTCGTTAAGGAATCTTCAGGGCACAACTGCGGTTACATGGTCTATTTAGTGCGCCGTAGCCATTGCTCTTTTATACAGTTAAATAGTTACTTTAGTTCCTACTAAACACTTTAGTTCCTACAATTTGTAAATAACCCAGAGTTTCTGGGAGCTTGTCTCCTGGTCACTTCCCGGGCGTTGTCCCTGGACCACACCAAGGGCCCTTATGCGTGCCGCTGGAACCTACATCGAATAGATTCCCGCTCCGGAGGCGCATAATGCGTCGTTGGCTCATTTGCATGTTCTTACCCCAAACCTCGAATAAAGATTTGTACCCTTGCACCGGCCTACACGACTTCGAAAACGCATCGTTAGCTGTGAGGTACATTCGATTTAGTTACGTAACATATTTGCAGATGACTTACTGAGCTTTTATTTAAAGTAATTAACGCTAGTTCAACAGGATACAATTTTGAATTTACAATCATCCCGAGCAGTACCGTCGTTGGTAACGTAGGCAATTCGATTTCTGGAAGGTAACTTCGGAATAAGCTTTGCCACTACAACCAACGAATGCATTCCAATGCCCTCCACTGCGCCATATAACGATATGGCAGTCATTTTAGTTCTTGCTCTCACTAATCTAAGACACCGTTCCTTTTAGCAATTCTAGAACGGTGCGACGTATAAAAGGTGTAAGTCTGATGCCTGAGAGGAAGCCGCATTAGGGTCATAACACTTTAGAAGTACACCCCATTCGAAGGGGGGGGGGGTAAAGTATGGTTTCCAAGCTTCGGCTTCCATCCGATGGGACGTTTAGGAAGAAGAAGTATATCGGCATGAAAATTCAGTATTTCATTGCGGAAAGAGGGCTATTAGCCTTTGAAGAAGTTTGGCTTAACGGTCACCAAGGTATCAGCCTGTTAAGAAGAACAAATTGGAAGGGAAGAAATCAAATAGTAACTTTATAACACTTGAGGTTTAAAAATACATGTTATCATTTACTTTTTATTGTTTTTCCACCTTTGTTGGCTAGTTTGTCTATTCCAATGTGCCCGAAGATTAATTGTTTCTTTAAAACTTAAAATCAGTTCGGGGTCCCGTTTGAATGTTATTTGATATAGTCTCTGGTACAATTTAACATTATCCCCAAAACAAAAACAAGTGTTAGTTCTGCTCGCCATTAAAGGAACAACCTTCACCATTACCAGCAGTCATCTGGTTTAAGAAGCTAATTGTGTGAGATTTATCGCTACAACAGCTTATTATGTATTATTTAAATATCTATTTATAGTTTGTTAATCAAACTACTATACAAATACTATTAGGCAACTATTTTTAAACCTTTTTAAATTAATCACTGTCTTCGGAAACTTGATTATTAATCTAAAGAGATAGAGGTTAAAAAATACATTTTCACTGCTTATATGTTGAACACGTTAAGTAACATGGTGTGAAACCCCTCAACCTGTTCTCGCCTGTGAGAATGGAACCACAAAGGTTGTTCTGCTAGTTTATACTACATATCTATGTTGTCCTAGTCAAAAACTTATCTCAGGCCAGGTTTCAAGGTATTTTCCATAAAACCGTGAAATTACCACTGGGGGTGGGGTGGAGTGGTAAGCCCGAACCGAGTGAGCTTTGATTGTATTTGAACTGTAACCAAATAAGCCGGTTCGACCATAAAAGAAAGTAATGGACGATAAAGGCGTTGGGGAAGCTGGAACCATGAAAACTTTTTCTATCTGGTTTCGTGCCTGTTAGGGCGAACATGTTTTTGGTTTTAGGAAACACTTCTCCACCAGATCCTAATTGACAAACGTATTTGATTACACGCGGCCTAATCTTGTTTTTAATTGTAAAAAAAACTATATTCACAAAACACAAATCCTTGGTGATATGAAGTTGCTTCATGTCCTTTTTACGGGTACCCTCAGACAACGCACTGGACTCTGGTGATGTATTTTGTGTTGGCTAATATCTGTTGAACACCTTACGTAAAATACGAATCCTTTTATCCCAGTAGTGTCTATAGCAGATTATTTAGAATTAAACAAAATTTACCATACATCACTTGTTGAGTCTTCTTTGAGTCTTCTTTCATTATCTGACTTATTTCCGGATACGGATAACAGGATAAGACGGTACATGTAATTAGACTAAACTTGGGACATACTTAAATACCTATATATACCTATATATATCCTTTGACATGTGTTAACACTTACACAACGGTGTTGCAATTATGCAAGGTAGGTTTATGACTTGAACAGTCTACCGTCTGTTCTGCTAAAATCGTGACGGGAATTAGGAATATCAAACTTTTCACCAATCATTCTCGACATGGACTGTCTTCAACGAAGTATCGTTCAGTCTGTTGTTTTGTGTTGGACAACAAGCATTCTAACAGGCCAACTAATGGTGAGTTTTCTTCCTTAATTAATTTCAAGCGTCGAATTTACCGTAAAATATTACGCATTAACAAACTTACAAACAGAGAAAGTAGTGAAATAGCAAAAATGAAAGATTTTTTGCACTGAAAGGCAGAGGGAATTTGTATTCCCCAATAGTTTTTTGACACTCATTTAAAAACACTATAGCGTCCTTTGCCAAAAGGGCCTAAAACACAATCGTGGTACGCCAGAGAATTTACAGCTTTGGCAAGAACTACAGTGTACAGAAAATTTTGAAATATTTCATCTAAAAGTTACTTATCCAATATCTTCGTTGTACTTCATTTGTTCGACTGTTACTAAGTACGGGAGAAAAGTTAAAGCTATATTGTAATAAAGCAGATACCAGGCCGAAAAGAGACGATTAAGGGCCAGTGACTCAGAAAACAACCTGAAAATAAGGAAACTTGTCTGTATTGTAATGCATGTATACACCCTAAGTTAAAAATTGCACTTTCCATAAACCAAAAATTAAATCAATGAAGATTCTCAAATAAATGGTTAAACAGCCGTATCATTCGCTGCAATTTTATCAGATCATTATATAAGATAGTACATGCTTTTAAAGAAGTTTTAATATTTCACCCATGTCAGATAATTGACCGCCTATCTTCAACCTTACGAGCTTTTTTCTAATTTAACTTTAACGTATTAAAGGAGAAGCACCCGCTTTTTGAAATAACAATTAGACAATTATCGTTGTCAGAAATTATCCTACGGTGAATATTCAATCTTCATTAACTATGCAAAAAAATACCTCCTTTTTGTGTTTTAAAAAAAACCCCCTCCCTTTCCTTGTTTGTTTTAACCAAGCTACTTAAATAGCACAAACATATACAAAGCGGCTAGCCGAAACTGTTTCTTGTAGAGATTGCTTTAATCGTAATTCCCTTTATAGTCAGTAACGTACATTTTTCGATTTGACAAAGAGAGAAGTAAAAAGGTGGAAGACATGAAAACATGCTAATTTCGCAGCCAGAAACAGAAGACAATAGAGAGCGATCCTCGTAAAATAATAGGAGAGTGGTCTGCTTTGGATTATTGGAACTAAGCAGGAACTGTCTTCTTAGTTGATAAAAGCTCGTTGATCCAATGAGTACAGTGTGAAGGTTCACCTTTTTCAGTACTATCCTACCTGACTCAAAGTATTCTGTTATTTTCTGTTGCTAAGGCATGGTCTTTCATCAAGCATCCCACAAACGGAAACTTGTTCTTACTTCAACTAATGGCTCTGTTTGATGATGCAGTTCCCAAACTGATACAACAGAAACTTATAAAAATATCTTGAAATTAGTAATCATTAAGCGCATGGCCTGATATACCATATAAAGTCAAGTAACCTGTACCATTTTTTCCAAAATATTTTTCAGCAATAAGACTTAAGCCTTGCTCCTTACCAACAAATGCATCTTCTGCTTAATATCACAACCTTAACGTCAAAATAGAGAGGTGGTATTATTAACGAACAAACAAGCACGGAACTCGCACAATTAATGAGATTATTGTCATACCTCATTTGATGTACTCCGCGAATTATTTTTCCCCTTGGTTTCGCATTAGATTTAGAATTAACGATTATGCAAAATTCATTAGTATAGTATCGTATCTTCAACACGATCGCTTTTATTTTTACTTCAGTGAAATCATCAGGCCAAAGATGTATGCGTCACAGTTTCAATGTTTTCGAAGTTCCTTCAGATCCAGTCTAAATATATGAAATAAATTTTCTAGTTAGTGCAACTAGAAAAGTAATATATAATCTATAAGTGAATATTACACACTAAGAATTCTAAATCAAATATCCGAATTACAAATTTTTAACCAACATTGTAAAAATATCATGTTTAATGGATTGGACGTTGACAGAAGAGAAAACTGTGACGTGACATTGTAGTTTAAAAGAATTCCAATGCGTTTGAAGTACTCCAACAGCTTCTCGTAGTTCAAGCAGCAACATACAGAGTGATAATTTATGAACCCTCTTTCCAACAACAGGTAAATATCACGTTCAAGGCTGAACTGAAGCCACATCTTGTGATAAAAATAGGTTTCTTACAGATGATAGTTTTAAACTTGCCAACGAATAAACAAGTATGATAATTGCACTGGTTAGTTTTGACTTGAAAGGAATTATTATCTCACTCGGAGATATAATTAAAATCTACAAATACTTTATAAACATTGATGAAATAGCAAAGTCCATCTAGCTGAGAGTATACTGAGTAATAGAGTTGGTATAGAGTACTTAAACCGATAGCGGCAGTAGTTGGCCTTTAAGCTTCTCACACAGTTATTTTATTTCACCTGCAGTGGTCAAGTGGTTAGAGCATCCAACTTGCAGCCGGAAGCTCTAGGGTTCAAATCCTGGCCGGGTCATACCAAAGACTTTAAAAATGGAATCTACTGCCTTAATGCTTGGTGCTCAGCATAAGCAATTGAGTAGGGAAAACAAGCCAGTGAGCCACAACTGGAAAAAGGCCGTGGTCGTCTCGACTTGAACCAATTGGTTGGAAACTGGGACGTTAAACCTCATCTAACTAACTAACTTTAGGTCACCTG
>JAIZAY010001648.1:0-13823 GCA_029531755.1 Holothuria leucospilota | reverse complement strand
CTGATGACTGACATTAAATGTACTTCTCCCTGCTGTATATCCAATAATATAAGTTGTTAAGTTGAAACAGTATAAACACAACACTTTTTGGAACGAGACTGGTGGTATTGCGCTAACTTTTATAATATAGCTATAACTTGCTGTTCGGTACTCTTAAATTGAAGGAAACTATTGTTCGTACATTAGCACAATTCTGTGTAGCAATCTGCAGAAAAATGTTAGGGTTACTTTACACCGTTATCCTATTTCCCATGTCTGACCTATCTTATCTGCTAATCTTCTTGGTTGCAATAGTGTCTTCATTTCCTAAAATAGAAGATCCTTTTAACAAGCTTTTTAATAAGAGTTAACCTTCGAAATAAGAAGATCTCCGAATGAAGACAATATACACATAGGCCTAATAGCTAATATACTTTTTTGAAAATTATGGCAGTGTTACTGGTGTTGAATTGACAACATATTTTTGCTACTGTTGCAGATTTAGTATGATGCTTGCATCTTGGGATACTTCAGTGGAAGACAGACCAGAATTAAGTGAATGGAAACAGAAACTTGTGTGTCTTTTGCAAAGTGTAAAACAAGTAAGTCTTTTGTCTCAGTATCAGTTGTTCAGATTTTAGTTTGTGTCTTACTGATTTATTTTTATTATGTTAGTAGAAATTGCACACACCTTGGCTTAAATGATTAATGCCACAAAATGCATGTATCATCCCCAATTTTTTTAGGTCTTAAAAAAAGTAAGTGAACAATAAATGTTTCATTTTTCGTCATTCAGGATATGGATGAGAACAACGGTGATAAAGAGAATGGGGATCAAAAATATTTCACTCTTGAAAATAACATTTGCGAGTATGAGGACGGCTATATTGAGCAGTGATGTGTAACTGTGAAAGGACGGTAAATTCTAAGTAGCGAAATTCCTTTGGTGCAATGGTAGGCGATCGGAATACTCCACTACAAGGGAATTGTATGGAAATTGTTTTTTGTTGTTTTTTATTTTGATCACCTTGGAAAACTGTAGTCTATAAAAAAGAGAAGTCACCCAAAGTGTAATGTATTCTTTACTGCTTCTCAGAATCTCAGAGTTTTTTAAAACGAAACATTAGGACGTAAGGACTTGATATTACTATATTTTAGCAAATGCAGATCCCTTGCGGACCTGGATAAGCTTACAAAGGGACCACAAGTGGTTTGTTCCAATTCCATTGGTATTATTATGATATGTGGTATACATTAATTGAACTAGTATTCTTTCTTCAAAAATGACAAAGATTAGGTTAAGGAAAGGCTTAAGTCTTGGGTGGAATTCAACGGTTCATACCAGTATTTGTGAAAAAAATCTTCACTTTTCAGGAAGATTTATAGGAGAAATAAACATAAAACATAATGAAACCGAACGAAGATTTATTGTACTGACAAATATTTCGTTTGTATGTAAAAAGTCTGTATTATACAGGTGTATTATATTACTTTCTCAATCGACTCACTTGTTTTTCTATCGTTTTTCTGATCGTTTTTCGAAAACGATTTTACCCTTATTGAAGTTCTCACTTGAATCCACGTCATAAAATACAAGGACTTTTGGAAAATATCTGATGGAATATTGCATTACCGCAACTTTCAAAATTGTCGTTTTTCACTTTGACATGTTACTTAATTTACCATGTTGTACACAGCATACGGTATTGCAAGAAGTTTTCCCTATAACCATATCGTATTGTATTGCTATTGTATATTCGATATTTGTTTAACCAAGAAGTGATTATGCTGCATTTTTCTGAAAGTGAAAGTTGTCTCATCTGAAGAGAAGTGAGAGTAAGCCTACAGCAAATCTAATGAGGAAATAAAAAAGAAAAGCACGGAGTAATGTAACTGCCGCGCTTGCCAATTGTGTGCTACAGCTATTATCACGTTACTGAGTACGTGCCTATCAATAAAAGTTTTCCCATTGTAATGGAGCCAATAGTGAAAGTATATGGCGATTCTCAAGTAAATTTACCAGTTGCATACTGAGGTTTTAAAAATGATGTCTGCAAAAAGTTTTAGTTCTTTTCATCTGCCATGAAAGATGTCAATTCAGTCCCATCTAATCTCATTACTTTTAGACACTGAATGGAAACGAAACCCACAATAATGCAAAAAAGAGCCAGGGTTGATGATTTTAATTTCTCAATCAATTGTATTCTGTTTCGTTAAGTGGTACTTCATTAAAAATTGTCAAACGTTGTAAAAAGTTTTAAGTAATTAAAGTAATTAAACAAATGTGTTATAGTGCAATGATCCAGGCACGGTTTTGTTCAACAAAAATGTCCTTGATAAAATACATAACTGCGTGATTTTCTCTTTCCAATATTACATATTCTCATAATGCTTTATCAAGGCACTTTAATCTACCTGTCTTTGTTGTCCCACGTACATTAATGTTACACTTTCGACTTGCAACCTCCATGATGTATTTATGAATTATGCATTGGCAGGTCAAATAATTGTTGCTATGGCAAAGATTCTTCATGTGAAACACCTGAAAATTATTTTAGCTACTCTTACTGAAAATTCTTAAAGTTTCACAAACGTGTAACAATATTTCCATATTATTGAATGCCAAATATGAACGTTTCACATAAGACAATTGTGGAAACATTTCAAGACTTTTCATTTCTGTGGAAAGTTTTACAATTTAATTTCGGTTCTAAAAATGTGTTTTTTGAATCAGCAAAGTAGCTTTTAGTATCTCACATTACAATTCACACAGTACCATCTCTAAATTGGTATCCCAATAGCATTAGCAAAATAAGACATATTACTTTGCATTGGTTTAGTTAAATACTACATTGAACCATTGAAAATTGAATGAAAAGAGATAACGTTACCACCTGCTTATGTACTCTCCATTGTTATACAAACAAAAGCAATTTCATTCTTATCCTAATTAGAGGGATAATCAAAGACATCGTGCCGCAAGCTGGTAAGCTGACGTTTTAACAGTCGTCATTTACAATGATCTCATGCATTTAAGCCAACTTGAACCGTATTTATCTAGTGGACACTATATAACACATTCGTGTTGGTGTGTAGTTAAATCTCATCTCATCTAACTAACTAACCAACTAACTAACTAACTAACTTACTAACTAAATAACTCATGCAGTTGAGGCACAACCAATTAAGATCGCTTTTTAAGTGTGAATAAACGTTGAATAGTTGCTTTGAACACATTTCTCAAACACTGACAACTCTACATACTTTAAACATATGAACTTTATTACCAGGTCGCCACGAAAGCTTTCACCAACAGGCCGGCTAAGATCTTTATCAAGAACCGTAAAGCCGCTGAAAAGCACCCGGTAACGGTCTGTTAACAGGGGCAGTTGTATGTGATATCTGTTATTCTGCACTAAAAGTTGGCATCAAATTTTCAAGCCAAACAATTCATACAGTGTATAAGGAATGCATCCAGTTTGTCTAACATTATGTAACAATTAAGAAAACTGAAGGTTTTTCTACGCAAAGGCAACCAATGAATTCCGACATTTCTAAAATTGGACACCAGCTGAAGCCTAGATGTCCATGTAGTACAGTATCTGCCAATGTAGCTTTATAACTTTCAAATTAAATTGTGTCAAACAGGGAGCATGTATTGGAGATCTTCTTTAAACTCTATGTAAATTTCCACGCAAAAACAATTCACATGAATGTTGACCACGAAGTTCTAAATCGTGCCACACAAAGTTCAAGAACCACACAAGTTGTTTTTTTTTTTCAAAGCTGCTTTTCTTTATGCAAAGGAGTTGGACAGTAGCTGGGAATCTTAAAATTTGAATTATAATCCAAATTAGAATTACAGTAGAAAAGTTTGAGGCTGTTTTGGATAGGCCTACTATGTATGAAACTGAAAGCATCGAAAGGGAGGCGGAAGTACATCACAAATTCTTTTCCAGTTCCTAATTGATATTATTCTCTCACTTAAGTACACATGACACTACTATTAAAAGTAAACTTAGATTAATGGATCTCATTTTACATACCCCCTCAGTTTTTAAGATCATTACTTTTGTTTCTTAATGTTTTAATAATATATTAACCTCTAGTACATACATTCAACAAAACGATAAAATCTTACAATTCTTTAGGCCACTTCGGCCTAACTTCCAGGATTTGTGGGACTATGTACTCAGTTGTACTATAATTGCGTCTTATCATGCTTACAACTTCTGCTTCCTCCAAACAACTGGAAAAATTCCAGTTTCCAACATATAGTTCATTACTTCAAAAATGCAATAATGTGTGAAATTATGAATAGAATTGTGGTTTTACGAGTGAAGGCATTTTTGTGACGGTCTTTGCACTCCTTCACTGTATCTCCTTCTCCAATAAATGTTTGCTGTCCTATGTTCAAAACACCACGTTGTAGGTTCAAATGCGCATTCACGTGATCCTGTAAAAATAGAAAGTAATCAAGAAGGTAGGGCCTGAAAAAGCAACACAATGTGTTCAATCGTAATGCTGTTTTCAGTAACAAAAGATACCACTCAGTAGAATTACTATTACAAAAATTGTATTACAGTAACCGTTCATTATTAAAAAGCTCGGAAATATGAAAGCAGTTAAGAGTAATACCAAGGTGATACTATCTTAACTTCAACCTTCAATGATTTCATATTTATAGACAAATTTTTACGTAACCTTTGCATAAGTTGGAACATAAATGGAAAAGGTAAGTAGGTCGAATAACTGGGAGAGCATTTCGGGCTCATAACTCTGCTGTTCACCATCAAAGTCTTTGTACAGTATCAAGTCAAATGGGGCCACTAAAATTGGGAAGGATATTAAACTTTCATGTGATGTAGGCAACTTTTTAGCGAAAACACATTAAACACATATTCTTCGGATGTCCTGCTAGTATAAAATATTCATTATAATACAAAAGATTGTGGGTGTACCACCTTTGAGATTTGAAATTGATACTGAACAATTAAACCAACATTAAAACAATCAGAAAATTCTTCTAAACACTTGAATGCACTCTTTTGATATCCCAACATCATAAATACACCAAACAACATTGCTTTAACCTTTAATTTTACTCGATGTCTGTCCTTTTACTGTTTTCCCGACTTCCTCTTCACAGCTTATTCTTCCCCTGCCCGAGCCTTCACACATAAGTAACACGGTTGAGCCCTAATAAGTTCATCGTATATCTAGAGTAAACAAAAGAAAACAAAAACATTTGCAATGATTAATTTTGTCAGTAAGTGACACAAATTCGATCAAATGTCGGTATTATATTTTCAATTTATAGGATTAAAGGTAGTATTGAAACCTATTTTTTAAATATAACAGGTATCCCTCGTGAAAATATTAATCCCATCTCTATCTGGTAAAAGTACCACACGCTCTTTTCCTGATGAATCTTCGTTAATAGAAACTGCTTTGTATTTAATGTACATTGTAGAAAACCATTACCATTGCTTGGAACTTAAACATGACACATACTTTTCTACCAAAAATGTTCAGGCACTTTCAAATGCTTCTGAAATAGGCTTTGTTCGATAGCTTCTTTTGAACCTCGAACTGAGTTTGACTCAAAAAAGGGGGCGCCATGTAAATCACGGCTTTTATGAAAAAGCCGACCAGTGCAAACGGTGTAAAATTAAATCAAAATTTTGTTAGTACGTTACAAAAAAAGAATTTGGTAAATTAAAAATAGTTTTACGTTATTGATCTAACAAGAACAGAGTTCATTTACCATGGGGCTCTACGGTTTCACCTACTAGTCATGGCACATTCAGACGTAGGAATGAAATTTCGACAAGAACGATAAGAAAAAAGGTTACAAAATTACAACTTTTTGGGGCTGATGGAACTTGATTGCAGGTGTTAACAATCACTACGAAATCTTGTATTAAAAATTCAAATTCTAGACAAAAATTCAAAGTTTTGTTAATCGGTCGAATACTATTTCGGGGTCGAATACTACTTATGTTACCCGGGTAATCTTTACGATTTTCGACCGTTTAGGAATTTATCAAAGATACATTAAAATTACAGAAAATTTACGAGCAACATTGTAGTTTTCCACAATTTGTAGTGTAACCTGCGTAATCATACTGTATAAAATTCATACATGTTGTTTTTCGTTAGTACCAAATGATATAAAAATGCATGTTTGATTTGCAATATTTGTCCGTTAAAGCCAGTAATCGACCAGAGTGTGCTGAATTCGACCACATTTTGATCAGTTGATTCTTTCACTTTCTCCTGAAAAACAATATCACCAATACTTCCAACTTTCATTTTCATGACACAGATTCTGGTTAAGTTCAATTGTACAGAATATATTTTTGGGAGCGTTATTGATTTGTCTTTTTTAAATTTTATTCCAAAAATTGTGATGCATGAGACATTTTAGTGGCCTTATGTACATTTTCAAGGCAGAATGAAGGGCCTTAGGCTAATGAAATCAAGTCGAATAGAACGAAACTTGTCACTTAATCCCATGTATCCGAATGTAGCGACCATAGAAATTTTTGGATTTTTTTGTTTTGGGGTAAGGTCTTATAAAATTCTCTCGCTAAGATGTGATGAAGGGTTAGGGACCTTTAAAATAAGCGATGCCGTAGTATGGTGCTACAATACAGTCAAGGCAAATAAGCACAAACAGGTTAAACTTCTGGCAAATGTGAGCTCTCATGCGTATTTATTTGATTTGACTCATACAGAAAAACCCTTCGGGGCTGATTCTATGTTAAAGTGGAATTATCTACTATGGGTATTTGGAATATTATTTTTCTACCAAATTTTTCCGTCTTCTTGGCGAAAAATCTAAAGAAGAAGTGAATAAGAGGAATTAAAATTAACATTTTAATTTGTGTGCCAGGATTCTTGGAACTTCAGTGAAATGTGCACAAACAGACATAGTGACAATACATTTGTAGAACAGATAAGCGTAACGTTTGTGCACATTTTAATTATTTTCAGGGAATATGTATGCTTTTGTTTTCCTTTTTAATGTATGTAAATTGCAGATTGTCTGTACACTGTTATCACTTGTAATTGTTTGCAAAGTTACAATGATATTTAAATAGACATTATATTTGTACCAGAAGCCGAATAATCAGATATGGAGAAGCAAAGTTTACTTTTGAAGGGGTAGTGGTATGAATCCCCCAATAGAGTCTGTAAGTAGAATCATAGCGGCAAGGTTCCTCAGAGGGTACACTTAAATTCCAAGTCTTGTTGTAATCAAGTTAGGCAGTCGCTATTTTAGAGATATGAGTCCTAATGAGTGTAAATATTACTTTTAGGCTCTAGAAACGGGGACACAAAAATACCGGGGCTATGAAAGGATTACGAAAATTATTTAATGTAATGGTATATTTTGTTAGCTTATAAGCCGACGTTTGACCCGAAATTTGTCCATGCAATAACAAAACAACATTACAAAACATCTACGTTTCACATTTTTTAATGTTTACACCCCAATTTCTTTATTTGTACTGTCTTTAAATAGTACCACCAACGTTATCATTGCTATGGAATGGTGATACGATTGTAAACAAGACTTACAAAGGAAACGAGACAGACTTTAGAGAAGATCATGAGAAGTACGTAGAGGAAGGAGAAGAAATAACGCTGGTGTGTAAGGCAGATGGAGCTAAACCTCAAGCTAACCTTACATGGATTGTAAATGGAATACCAAAAGATGGTGTCAATTCGGAAGCCGTACGTAACCTGAAGGAGAACCGGACTTTTGATTCGAACTCAACTTTAGTATTGAATGCGACAGAGGAAAATATTACAGTAATCTGCAATAGCAGTCTTTACGAATCAGACATAGAAACCTTGATTAGCGCAACGTTCTTTACGTATGGTGAGTTTACCCTGAAAAGATAGATGACCGCGATATAACAAAATATATACATATGATGTTAGCGTAAAGGTGCATGTCTTATAATTAAAGGTATTTATTGCGACTGCGGCACAGAAAATGTCCACACCTTCAGAACTATGCTTTTTAGGTATGGAATGGTAGGAAATAGACATTAGGTCCCTGCGTAACTACAATCCGTGAAGTAAGGTTCAGAGGGAAAAAAATTACTTCTTTGTAGCTCAAGAAGGATTTCCTCAATGAAACTTTTTCAAATTCTCAAATAATGTATAACTCTTCCAATACCTAAAATTTTAAGAAGAAAACCTATTCTGTAGATTTTATCGGTGGGACTAAACGGTAACGGCTATTTCAGTCTGCGCCACGTTGATGACCTAATGTAAACACGTTATGATCTTTGTCCGAAAAGGCCTTCGAAAGAAGATACCACAATTTAATCACAAAGCATGTATTGTAATATCAAAGTCATCATAGTTTTGTATATTAATAGAGCAGTTAGAACTCTAGCCTGAAAATAGATCATGTAAGCCTCGATCTTGTTTAAAACCTTGGCAGGGGGGAAGTTAAACCTCTTGTTTGCAGGTGGTACCGTTCTTCACTAATATTTGTAATTCTTTTGTCATATAATTTTGATCAAGCATGAAAGCAGTTGAAGGTACTTAAAAACGCACTTTTTCATGTTCTTTAAACTTCTTCCCTACAGTTAAACCAAATGTTTCTTTTGTAGTGGACGGCATCACAGTATCAGATGCTTTGTATTTGATAGAAGGTGACATTAAAAACATAACATGTCATTCCATGAGAGGCAGACCGCTTGCAAATCTAACTTGGGAGAAAAACTACGATATTGTGGAGCTCAGGTCAATTTCTGACAATATTTCGTTGTCAAACCATACCGGAAGTAGATCTTTCAATGTAACTTCAACAATACAGTTTGAAGCAAATCGCGTGAAAGAAACAATTACATGCTTAAGCAATATTGAAGAAGCAAATGTTACCGAGAAGGCTCATCTGGTTGTATCTACATGTGGTAAGCCGCTATCTGATATTTCTTCCTAGTGAAAATAAGTGCTTACATTTATCAATCACAAAGTTGGCCATTTGTAAGACATTCAAGTCATGACTTCTAAATTTAATCTTTTCATTTTTAATGCAGTGATACCAGAGCTATCAATGACAATTAATGGCAATAAATCTGATGAAATACACATCAACGAGAGTCAGAGTGTAATTGTCATTTGCAACGCTTCAGGTGCCAGACCTGCGGCAAAACTTAGTATAACGAGAAATGGGAAGTTAGTGGATGCACCCAGTCTACCGAACATTACGAGGAACAACATCATTGATTCGTCGATAATATCACAACCTTTCACACCAAATCACAAGGATGTGGTTGAATGCGTTAGTTTCATTGAAAACTGTAATATCAAAGATGCAATCAACGTTACACTTTTTATCAATGCCAAAGGTACGGACAACATATGTTGCTAAATTTCACAAATATGTTATATTCCAGAATCGAAATTGTCTTTTTTATTCGGTCGAGTGGGCTTGGATTTATCGGGACCACACGGGGCCCGATAATTGAAGGGGGAAGGAAAGAAGTAAAGAAAGACGGAAAAAATGAAAGAAAGAGGGTAGGACAAATAATAAACCTTCCCTAAAACGTGTCTAGTTAAAACCACTTTCACCAGCGATCTACGGAAGAGAAATTTATCAGAGTGTTCCAAAGTGCTATATCCTGCAGTCTGCGGCACTTGGGATGAAGTTTCCTCCAAAACTACGACCACTGCATGGCAGAAGCACATCTGCACTGACAAATGTGTGTTTGAAGATTGTTGTTTTCTGCCATGTAGGACGTTTGGTATGCCAAATTTTCTCCGTCATACCAACGACCCTACCATGGTAGCTGCAGAACTGTAAAGACAGGCTTTTGTTTTAGAGTTGGATTTCCTATACAGTTCAGGGCCTTTTCAGTACCAAATTCTATGACCTCAGCTTCATCCATGGTGGAGTTTAGGTCCGCTTTGTTCCTGTACGGCTACTCTCTTTAGGAAAGACGTAGTATGAAAAATTCCTGGATCCGTCACTGTAAGGAATGTTGTCGGCCCATTCGTTGCTAGGAATGCGCTCACTGTAGGTCCATACTTGACTGGATGGCCCATTCAATGAAGTGTAACAAGATCAATGTGTGCGGTACCTCTTACCCCATTGACGGAAGCGATTCAATGGGCGTGCTTAAGTGCCCCACGCCGTCTTTGGACCCTGAAGCTGCCATAACCCGCAACATTACCAAGGTCTGTCCTTGTGTCATAAATAAATGCATTCTCGAAATGGCACGTCAGATAAGGGGTGAGGCAATTTGAAAGTAATGAGCGTAAAATCATTAAATCACCCTAACCCGAATACACACCTATGACAAGGAAAAGCGTACACCTAAACTGGGCAAGTGTAAATTTGTTATCATGAATATGTGTTTTAATGTTCATAACTTCATTTATTGACAAGATGGTCGTTTGCTGTCGTGACAGTGTAAGTGTGTCCAAAGTAAATTTGTATATATTGGAGCAGGAACGTATGGGCTGTAAACGTTGCTTCAACTACTTGCCTTATTAAGTAAGAGAATAATACTGTTAAATGTTAAAGTGGGGAATCATTACTTTAAGGGTTTCTTCTTAGTAATAACTGAAATTAACGACTGCATTAATTTGTAAAAATTCCATGTGAATGTTTAACATTGCAAACTGAAAATATTGTCACACCCTACGTGGACTATTTGTAATTTATTATGATTATTAACTCTAAATTTTTATACTTGAGTTATTTCAAAAGAAAACAATACGAATCCCACAGAATACACAGCAATTATTTCAGGTAGTTGATAAAAACTAATAGACCACAATACTTGTTTCATTTGGATATTGATAGTCCAGATGATTACAATTGTTTAAAATGTAAATATATTTCTTATCTAGATATTAGCTATACAAGTATCTCTGTTCTCATTTTTTACAGATTACAAAAACACAGAACACCAGAGCTTGATGACGAGTACATGGGCAGTACCTACTGCTGTTATAATATTTATTATTTTAGTTATTTACTGTTTGTATAACGGCATCGGTAGATACAAAGGTAATTCCTTTAAAAGACACCGATACTTGTTTACGTAAATTTTTTTACACATAAGGCAGTTCTTACAGACATTTTTGTTACAAAATTCCTTGTTTTACAAAATGCAGAAAGTTTTGTTTCTATTAAGAAAGTGAAAAGCGCAATTCGATAGCATTTATCTAAAGATACTTATTTCCAAGAAATGTTAGTTTTGCCGAAATGCAGTGTATGATGGAAAATGTGTGGCACCATCTTGGCAAATCGATTTGACATACCTTATAGTTATGTGATGTAGACACAGCTGTATGAAATGTTTACTAACTGTTTAATACTATACCCTATATTTAGTTCAATTTCATAATGGATCTCCGGGAAATGACATTTAAATATTCCAACTGTATAAAATGTTAAGGAAAAACAAGTTATTCAACCATAAAGAATTTTAAAAGGACACTGGGACAATGTGCCAACCTTGCAATACATTCTGTGATCGTTACAAGAGCTTGATATATTGAAAAAAGTAACCAATTTCAGAAGCGATATGTTGAGTTAACAAGGGGTACGGCAATTACTTCGAGATTTGAAGGACACAGACTGTTTTTTTTTTCTTTCAAATTGAAAGGGAAAAAAGCAGTGCTGTTGTCCTTCAAAATCTTCGAGTAATGCCTTACCCCTTGTTACCTCAACACATATCGTAGCTTCTGAAATTGTGTTATCTATTTTTCACTAATAGTCAAGCTCTTGTACGATCACAGAATGTATTGCAAGGTTTGGCACATTTGTCGCCATGTCCCTTTGTAAAAATTCTTTATGGGTTGAATAACTTTTTTTTTCGTTAACATTTTTATACATTGAATATTTAAATTGTCATTTGTCTCGAGATCCATTATGAAAAGTTGAACTAATATATGGGTATGTAATTAAACATTTGTGCAGTAAACATTTCATACTGCTGTGTCTACCATCACATAGACTTAGAGTATGTCAATCGGATTTGCCAAGATGTGTGGCCACACATTTTCCATCGATCCTGCCATTATCGGCAAACCGTAACAATTTCTTGGAATATAGTTCTTTTAGATGAAATGCTATCGAATGGGGGGGGGGGGGGAGGCGCTTTCACTTTCTTGTAATAGAACAAAACTTTCTGCATTTTGTAAAACAAGGAATTGTTGTAACAAAAATTTCGTCAGAACTGCCTATGTGTAAAAAATTTACGTAAACAAGTATCGGTGTCTTTTAACAGGAATCTACCTTTGTATCTACCGATGCCGTTATACACACAGTAAATACTAGAATAATATAATCTTATAACAGCAGCAGGTATAACTGCGCATGTACTCGTCATCAATCTCTGTTTTCTGGTTTTTGTGTTATCTGTAAAATATGATCACAGAGCTACTTTGTAGTGCTGAATATTTGAGAAATGCCTTGCCATTTTGAACAATTGTATCATCTGGTACGTATCCCATACCATTGGAATTAATGTAATGCGATGGTGTAGTATTGTTTTTACTAACTACCTGAAATAGGTTAATGCATTTCTAGTTGGATTCCTCTTGTATTACTTTTGAAAGAACTCAAGTATACAAATTTAGATTATAAATTAATGCAAAAAAAATCACAAATAGGTCAGGCTTAGCTAGCAAGGGAGTGACTGATATTGTTCAGTTGCGTAATGTTAAACACTTACATGGAATTTTAACCAAATTAATGCAGTCGTTAATTTCGGTTATTACTGCTAGGAAACTCTTAAATTAATGACTCCCCACTTAAAAATTTAACAGTATTATTCTCTTACTTATAAGGCAAGTAGTTTGAAGCAAGTTTTCAGCCAACGTTCTGCTTCAAATATATAAATTACTTTACAAACTTTCACTTCACACAGCAAACGACCATCATGTCAATTAATGAAGTTATGAACCTTAAAAACAAATCTATGATAACAAATTTACTTTTTCCCCGTTAGGGTGTACCTTTTCCCTTGTCATAGGTGTGTATTCGGGTTAGGGTGATTTAATGATTTTACGTTCATTACATTCAAATTGCCTCGCTCCTTATAAGAAGTGCCATTTCGAGAATACATTGATTTATGGCACGAGGACAGACCTTGGTTATGGTGTGGGTTATGGCGGCTTCCGAGGTCAAAGACGGCAAGGGCATCTAAACAGTCCTATTGAATCGCTTCCGCCAATGGGACAATGGGTATCTCACACATTGATCTTGTTACACTTCATTGAATGGGACAGTGAGCGCATTCCTAGCAACGAATGGGCCGATAACATTTCTTACAGTGACGGATCCAGGAATTCTTCATACTACGTCTTTCCTAAAGAGCAGCCTCACAGGAACAAAGCGGACCTCAACCCCACCATTGATGAAGTTGAGGTCATCAAATTCGGCACTCAAAAGGCACTGAACTTTAGAAAATAGCACTCTAAAACACAAGCCTGTCTTTACAGTTCTGCAGCAACCATGGTAGGGTCGCCAGTATGACGTAGCAAAATTGACATCCCAAAAGTCATACACTGTAGAAAACAGCAATCTGCAAACACACATTTTTCAGTACAGATCTGCATCTGATATGCAGTGGCCGTCGTTTTGGGAGAAAATTCTTCATCCCAAGCGTCGCAGATTGCAGGGTGTATAGCACTTTGGAACACTCTGATAAATTTCACTTCCTTAGATTACTGGCGAAAGGTGGTTTTAACTAGACACGTTTTAGGAAATTTTTATGATTCCCCTTTTCTTTTTTTTTTTCTTTTTTTCTTTTTTCCTTTTCCCCCCTTTCAAATTACGGGGGCCCCCTGTGGTCCCCCCA
>JAIZAY010001638.1:0-13863 GCA_029531755.1 Holothuria leucospilota | reverse complement strand
GATTTTACACATTTTGCACAAAATTCACATTATTTTTTAGAAAATCTGCAGTTCCTGCCACACAAAGCAACACTTGAACATAAAGTTACTACACAATAATGGAATGGCAGAACTGTAATGAACAACATCCTAGAACAAAGGAGTCCTAATTTCTGGAGAAAATACCTAGTTGAGGGTGTGCTAACTTATTCCATTAGCACCATGAGCAGAATGATCATTGGCTTGGCAGGGACATTGCTGTGGAAACTAAAGCTGTTGAGGGTTGGTAATATAATAAATCAAGCAGCAATTACCATTTGTTTAGAAACTTCCACAGATTTAACAAAAACAGTGTTACTGACTGAACCATATGCTATTCCCTATAGTTTAACAATATTGCCATTTCAGAAACTGGCCCAATTGGAAAGATAGCTAGTGCATTATGTAAAATATTCTGACACTCACAGACATGGTGACACTCCTGAAATTTTAAAAGTCTATTTTTATGTGACAAATAAAAGATGCGGTTGGCTCAGAAACATGGCCTACCTCTTTCAATAATTCAGCTGTGCCTTTGGATGGGATGAAGCTAAGTTTAGCTTGGTGGCTGTACACTGCTTCCATTGTCAAGTGTTCTTCCATCAGCCACTTGGTGATAAAGCACTGGTATGAACAAATCTGAAAAAAAGGAAAAACAAGACAGACTGTAAATCCTTTGATAAATAATTCAATAATTTAGGTCAGGCCAGTTGAGGTGTCACTTAATGTTAACTATTTAAGTTCTCTTGGAGGCAAATCCATTTTTAAGGGAACATATACTCAACACTCTTTTTCTTATGAATGTATCTCTTCCTATGAATGTATTTTATTGCTCCTATTTATGAATGTTTACATTTATACTGGAATGAATAAATGAAATGAAAAAAAAAAAAAAAACAGGTAATTTAAAAGACACTTGGTACTGGTTCTCACACAACATGAATAAAGAGTTACAGACACACCGGCCAGTGAATGATGATAAAACCTACAAAGATCCACTGAAGAAACATGTTAAAAAAGTTGAAATGTATCACAGAAATTTAGCATTTATTCTACTTAAAGGTTGAATTCTATTGGTTGTAATCACAGAAACATAGCAGGCGACAATATGACAGACAATAGCACTTGCTTACCTACTGAAGATTTTGAATGTCCTCTGAGATGTAAACACCATTCACTGAAGGCAGGAAAACATCCTCACTCATATGAACAGCCAGATAGTTACGCCCTGGATTTCCCCGATGCTTTTGGTCTCAGTATCGAATGCCACTCTTCATCCAGTCACCCATAGCAGTGGTACAAATGAATCTAAAAAAGGACAAAAATGCTGTGCTATTTAGCATTTAAGCAGTGTTATACTATTTAAGCATTTTAAAGCAATTGATAAACTTCAACAAACTATTCATGGCGCGTACATTCCCCTACCACGGTTACAGCAAAAATGGTCTGAAGAAATCAGCCCAAAGGCTTCAATCCCTGCATGGTCAATTAAACAGATTTTCCAGTTTCATGGAGTTGAAATCTAATCACCAAGACTATTAGTGTGAATGGACTTTGAGGTAATTCACACCATAGAGTTACCACCTCAATGTTCAAGCAAGCTGCTATCTAAATGTGTTACGTAACACACACACATACAGAGAGACTATGCACACAGCAATATATTGTCAGTACTGTGTGTACTACGGTACTGTATATAGAAGCCATGACAGACTGGCATAGTAAACAGCTATAAATAAAGCTATAGTTGAAAGCTGTCAAATCAGTCTTGCAGAGAGGAAAAGCAATTTCTCTAAAATGATGAAATTACTGCATCTTCCAACTGGATTAGCTGAACATTAAGAAGGGCCAAGGAAATGGTGATTTCGTGTTTAACCAAGTTACAGTCTGTTGATCTGAATATAATGGAACAAATGATAATGACAGGGGATGCACTTAAAAACAGAATATTTCATTTGAGAATATTCTTAAGAAAATGTTAAAGTGACTTCTCCTTGGGAAGGCTATGTATGTGTGACATGTATTCAACTTTTGCAGTAGGCCTAGAATTTATTACATCCTGATGCCCACCCCCCCCTTGACTACGGGCCTGACAATGTGCCGTTGGTTCTTAACATCGTGAGTTTAGAAATCAGACGGGAATTAATAATTTGACCATATACTTTAGCGCTGCTAGTACAAATTTTAAACAAGTCCTATCATTACCTTCTGTGGCTTTATGTCCAAGTGACCATAAGGTGTGCATCGGAACCCAAAAAATAACTTCCAGTTTGTCACCAGGCGCGGTTTTACGGGGGGGGGGGGGCTTTAGGGGCTCAAGCCCCCTAAAATAAGTTCGCTCAAGCCCCCCCCCCCCCAAGAAAAATTCAGAGGTTGTGTTATGCTATATTTGCATGTACTGAGAAAAACAAAATTGCCCAATACACTTGTGCACATCTTGGTCCAGTGGATTTAGTTTGTCAAGGGAAACTGTCGTCTCTGTCTCGAAATCACATATTAGGTTCACGATTTCATACAATGGAAGTTGGGTCAGATAAGTAACATAAGTAACATCTATGATAGTATGCACGTACATGTAAATCAAGTTAACGGATTAATCATCTGTTGGAAGTTCAAAACGAGTCATTTCGTCGCTGATCTCGTCAAACTATACTAGCAGTCCTTTTCAGTCAAAACTACAGGCCGAATCTTTATTCCCATTAATGTGAACAGGTCCAGTTGTTCGTATCTCTCAGTAACGTTTGCTACATTCTTCCACATAAAAAAAAATATATGTCTGGGATATACGTTACATCTATGTCATGGTCAGCGGCGGTGCCACTCAGAGGGAAGGGAGGCCCACCCCCCTGTAATTTGCAGGAAAAGAGAAAAAGAGTAGGAAAAGACGTAAAGGAGAAGAAAAGAGGAGGGCGGAGTACGTAGGCCTATATCTGATCCATATAGTTAATCCAGAGCTTCCGGTTTCTATCAGCCTTTAGATACGATTTTATAATGCACAAATGAAGAAAGGCAAATTTTCTTAATAGTTCGGGAATATTTCTGTTGACTCCACGCACATATTTTTGCGTAAAACTTTCCCCGACTAGAAGGCAGTAATGTGTTCAAAAGGGGACTTCAGGAGGTTTGATGATACATACCCTATGACAAAAAAGGCTCCTCTTTCTTCTAACCAAAAATATTAAGAATGTTTTGAAACCATATGATCAGGTCCAAAAATATCCCAAAGACAACACCATTTTTGCATCTAAGCAACCTTCAAGTAAACAAAATTTCTCAAAAGGGGGGGGGGACCCCTCCCCTTAGACCTATCCCCTAGAACAGCCCTCTTTTACCCAACCAAAAATTAGAATTCACAAAGTTATGAACGTTTTCCAGCCATATATATCAGTCAAAAAATAACCCAAAGAACCCACCATTGTGCATCTTAGCAACCTTAACTTAGCACACATTTCCCAAAGGGAGGGGAACACCCTTCCCCTTAAACCTCTCCCCTAAGAAGGCCATCTTCCCCCCAACCAAAAATTAGAATTCACAAAGTTATGAATATTTTCCAGTCATGTAGTCAAAAAATTACCCAAAGAACGCACCATTTTGCATCTTAGCAACATTAAATAAGCAAAAATTTCTCAGAGGAAGAGGACACCCCTCCCCTTAGACCCCTCCCACACGACGGCGATCACTCAACCCATGTCCCCTATCAAAATAACATTGCGCCGTCCCTGGTTATGGTACTGTTTTTATCATTGGTTTCAGCGTGCGCATGGCCGATTTACATATTTGAAAGAAAATTTTATGATTCTTCCGTTTCAAGCCCCTCCCCCCAAAAAGTCTCAATCTAGAACCGCGCCTGTTTGTCACTGCAACTTCTGTACTGTAATGTACCTCACCATGTGTTCAAATTTCTCTTGAACTGCTTTCTTGTTACTCTTATGAAAAATCCACTACCTACCGTACCTTCATAATAATGACAGTAAAAATCTTTCTAATGCATTTCTGGCCGAGATTTCACCCGCACATTACCGTTAAAAATGTACGGTAAGATACGGCAGACACCGTGCACGTACGAACGTTCATTTCGTTCGTTGCCTGGGTCACTCTACCTGTATGTTGTGCATACTGGCACTTTAGCACGTTCCACTTTTCGCAAATGGGGGGTACGTAAAAATTTTGCAAGTAGTTTTTATAGTAGTAAAAAATTACGAGCAATATGAAGATAGGAATTATTTTAGTATGTAAGGTAGTACCAGGATAGGAGTAACAGGGAAAGAAGATTTTTTTCGTGCACACAGCGCATAATACACCTTGAAAGAATGTGTACGATTTAAAATCTGATGGAGTGAATTTTGCTTCAGAAAAGAGTTTCTCCACCAAATATACGACGTTTTGGCTATTGATTCGAAGCAAAAGAATATTATTGTGGTTGAAATAAGTGCATACCTTATGTAGACATAACTGTATTACCAAAATTTACTTCTTTAGATCATGAAATCATGTCATGTTAATTTTAGTGATAACTTGACAAATATGAAATCTAGCAGCATCGAAAGTCGAGACACGTGCCGTATATTCATTTGGGTATGTGTTTATAGGGCAATCATACTTGTGTAGTTTCTAGGTCTTTCGCGCTACTTCTGGGCCTTAGTTTTGGAACGTTACCCATCCACACGCACTGGGTCAAATATTTATGAGCTGTCTTTTGACGTTCATTTCTAAAGATAGGCCTATGTTGTTTCGTTATCTAGTATAGGGCAGTGTTGGAGGACTCGAGGCCGGCCTCGGCCTCGAGGCCGGATCGCCGCGGCCTTGGCCTCGGTCTCGGCCTCGGAGGCTGCGGCCTCGGCCTCGGCCTCAGCCTCGGAGCTCCCGGCCTCGAAAATTCAGTCGAGGCCGGGCCGAGGCCGGGCAAGACTACCTCCGACTTTTTTAATAATTTACTACCATTTTTTGCAAAGAAATAACTAAACCATGCGAAGTTTAATGTCTAGATTGCCTTGAAATTAATTGTCGATATTTTCTATTACAAGACAACATCGATCGTTGCGGCTGAAAAGTGCAGATTAGCTGTGAACGTACGATACAGCGCATGTAACCTTAATATCTTGCAATGCATACACCATACAGCAAGGCTGAACCAGCCACACACACACACACACACACACACACACACACACACACACACGGTATACCGTATACTGGATAACCGGTACGGCACATGCACAGTTCTCCACAGTCCACACCACACACACACACACACGTGCAGCGCAGCCTAGCCGCCGTGTCACTCGCACGCGCACTATCACAAGATGCTTTGCAATTACGTCACAGATTCGCCATGCTGGAGGACACTCATGCCAAGAACACATGGTTTTGTGCAGTAGTATACTGAACGCGCCGCACACTGTCCTCTGTGGTATACGCGGTTTGTACACATTCATCGAGCAAGCGCGTCGTGTGGCCTACTACCAAGTTACATGTACTCCAACATGGCGCCAGGGAGTATTATGACGTCATACGAAAAGCCTCTGTACTAGCTTGTTATTGTCCTGACGAAGTCGCCATGTCTGCTGATTCTTGAATAATAAAATTCGGATTTTATGACCACGAAGAGTTTGAAGAGAGGGGACGGAAAAAACATAGGGCACGATGCAAATTTTGCAAGCCATCAGCACCTTTTGGAGGCCAGACGGTGCGGCCAGATTGCGCTATCCAGCACTCTATGCCCTGGCCCAGAATGTTCTTTCTGTGCCAGCTAGCAGTGCTCTGGTGGAGAGAGTTTTCAGCCCTGGAGGACTGATCATGAGGCCACATCGCGCCAAACTTTCCCCACAAATGCTGGAATGCCTCATGTTCTTGAAGTGCAATGCACGCATTCTTAGCTTCTGAGCTTCTGAGCCAGAGAACCAAGCTCCTTTAAGTTGGGTGCAGTGGTGCACGTGGCAGTGTGTATGGACTTGAGAAGTATTGTGTTCCCCATAATATAGTTTGTATTGTTTTGGGGTCTTGTGAAAGGTAAAAGATCAAACTGTAGATTGTAGACTTCATGTCAGTTATTTTAGTACCTTCTGTACACACATCTGTTATTATGTACAATATGTAGTGAAGGTGACACATAACAGTGTGAACTGTCAGGAAAAATTATTTCAGGTTGTTTGTGGATTTCTTCCACCTTTGGTCACGAAAATTGGCAGTTGCAAGTTCATGAAAACACATTTTCTTGCTTTTAGATTGAGCTCATACACTAATTATGCTTTCTAAAATGAGTGCACAATTTGTATGGTATTTGTGCAGGCACACATGTACTACCGGCGTCTACTGCTGTTTAGTTTCTCTCATTTTTTCAATAGAGTGGTCAAAGTGATCAGCAATATCCTTCGCAAGGCAGATTAATTTTACTTTTTGGGAACTAATTGGAAGTTGGAACTGATCCCTTCTGTATTTTGTGAAAACCCATGTTTTTGTTTCTAAACACTAGTAGGTGACGGTGCTGAGACAACTGCCCAAGTGCCCAGCTTCTTAAAATAAAGTTTGGTAAATTTAAATGAACTTGACTTACGTGCATTTACTATTTGCTCATTCTTAGGTTTACATACTTCGCTTCACAAGCCCACCCTTGAATGGCAAGATATCTCAATCTAATCCCCATTGCCTCACCACCTCTGGGCAAGGAGTACGGATCCTGAGCTCCAGCTAATACTATGTTGGATGGAGTGAACGTATATGCTCTGATATTTTTTTCTCTGATATAATAAGTAACCCGGCCTCGGCCTCGGAGGGTTCGGCCTCGGTCTCGGCCTCGGCCTCGGAGCTAATGCCTCGGCCTCGGCCTCGGAGGGTGTGGCCTCGGCCTCGGCCTCGGAAGTAGCGGCCTCGACTACAACACTGGTATAGGGGCGGCTTGATGTTAGAAACACGCATCGCTGGGCTCATTTCTGGTGAAAGTGCAATTTAACAAAAGCTTGGTACGGAAAAAGACAAAAACAACTCCATTTCAACATACTATTTCCATAATACTTTTTTTTTAAATTTGAATCAGTAGAATGCGTGTAATTTTCTCAAGACAAGAAATTTCATTCAAAGTGGAAGCCTGTGTGTAATTCTACGAAGCACCATGATACTGTCTGTGCAAGATAATATAATGCAGGTGTATGCACACAGTGTCAACATGTGTGCGTATAGTGGTATGCCTTGCATTGTCTGGCTAGTTGTAATCGCTACCTGTAACCAGGGAGTTGTTACGTAACAACTTCCTGCCGTAACCTGCCCTGCTGTAACTGAGCAGGGATTATTTACACCGGGCCAGCCCAAGCGTAAAATTGCTCCCTCGAGCACGGAATGGAGTTGGAAAATTTCTGACCCTGGAATCTCCATATATTACTCGGGTCTGCCGTTTGCTGTAAACTGGTACGGCCAATGTACACGATATGTGAAAATAAAATACAAAATATGTGGTGATGCCTTTGCTCATTGTTTCAAATGACACTGCAGTTATTGAATAACCCACAGCACTGGTATAAATGAATTTAAAAAAGACAAAAATGGTTATGCATTTAGGCAGTGCTATACATTAAAGAACTTTGTTTGATAAACCTCCACAGAAAACTGAATACAATCTGGTTCCGTTTTCACAACAAAAAGTGTGTAAAGAAGTAATATGGTGATTAAAATCTCAACTTATGTTCCTATGAAAGTATCACATGAATTTTACTCAATACTCCTGTAAAAAATGTTTCAAAGAAATTTAGCATTTGTTTTATGTAAAGGTTTAATTAAGACAGCTACATAACAGCAATTGGGCAATCTTCCTTACCTCTTGCAGATCTTCAAATGTTTTTTGAGATAGAAACACCATTGAGTGAAGGTAGGTAAACATCTCCACTTATGAACAAGACTTGATGACTACACCCTGGACTTCTGTGATGATTTTGGTCATTGTTTCAAATGTCACTGCCTCTGTCTCATCAGCCATAGCACTGGTATAAATGAATCTAGAAAATGATAAAAAATATTGTGCTATTTAGCATTTAAGCTGTTTTATACCATTCAAGCATTTAAAAGCATATGATAAACTTCAAAAGACTATTGAAAATAATTTTTGTTTTGCACACAAAAAGGTACAGAAGTATGTATATAGTAATAAAACCTACTCAGTGATGGAAAACTCACATGAATTGTAAAAAATATTCCTCTCAAAAGTGTATCAAAGAAATTTAGCATTTATTCTACCTCAAGACTGAATTGTATTGGTTGTGATCACAGAAACACAGCAGGTAACAATTGAGCAATCCTGCTTACCTACTGCAGATCTTGAAATGTCTTTTGAGATGGAAACACCATTAACTGAAGGCAGGTAAACATCCTCACCCACTACTAACAGCATGACAATTACACCCTGGGATTTCCCCGATGCCTTTGGTCACTATCTCAAATGCCACTTTCTTCATCCAAACACCAACCATAGCAGTGGTATAATGAATCAAGAAAATGAGAAAAAATGCTGTGCTATTTAGCATTTAAGCAGTATTATACTATTTAAACATTTTAGAGCATACAATAAACTTCAAAAGACTATTGAAAATAATTTTTGTTGTTTTCCACACTAAAAGGTAAAGAATTAAGTGTATAGTGATACAAACCTACTCAGTAATGGAAGACTCACATGAATTGTAAAAACTATTTCTGTCAAAAATATATTAAAAAAATTTAGCATTTATTCTACCTCAAGACTAAATTGTATTGGTTGTGATCACAGAAACACAGCAGGCAACAATGTGACAGACAAACAGACAGACCAGACAGACAGACAACAGCAATTGCTTACCTACTGCACATCTTATGCATTTAGGCAGTGCTATATACATTAAAGAACTTTAAAGCATTTGATAAACCTCCACAGAAACCTGAATACAATCTGGTTCTGTTTTCACAACAAAAAGTGTGTAAAGAAGTAATATGGTAATTAAAATCTCAACTTATGTTCCTATGAAAGTATCACATGAATTTTACTCAATACTTCTGTAAAAAAATGTATCAAAGAAATTTAGCATTTGTTTTACCTAAAGGTTTAATTGAGACAGCTAGATAACAGCAATTGTGCATTCTTCCTTACCTACTGCAGATCTTGAAATGTTTTTTGAGATAGAAACACCGTTGAGTGAAGGTAGGTAAACATCCCCACTTATGAACAAGACTAGATGATTACACCCTAGACTTCTGTGATGATTTTGGTCATTGTTTCAAATGTCACTGCCTCTGTCCAATCAGCCATAGCACTGGTATAGACAAATCTAAAAAAGACAAACTTTGCTGTGCTATTTAGCATTTAACCAGTGTTTTACCATTTAAGCATTTTAAAAGCATTTGGTAATTAAACTTCAAAAGACTACTGAAAATAATTTTTTGTTTTCCATGCACACAAAAAGGTGAGAATTAAGTAAGTAGTTGTAAAAACCTACTCAGTGATGGAAAACTCACACGAATTGTAAAAGAACATATCCTGTCGAATATATACAAAGAAATTAAGCATTTATTCTACCTCAAGGTTGAATTGTATTGGTTGTGATCACAGAAACACAGCACGCAACAATTGAGCAATCCTGCTTACCTACTGCATTATCTTGAAATGTCTTTTGAGATGAAAACACCATTAACTGAGGGCAGATTAACATCCTCACTCACTATGAACAGCTGGACAGATCTTAAAATGTCTTTATCCAATCACCACCCATAGCAGTGGTAGAAATGAATCTAGAAAAAAAGAAAAAATGCTGTGTTAATTAGCATTTAAGCAGTGTTATACTTTTTAAGCATTTTAAAGCATATAATAAACTTCAAAAGACAATTGGAAATAACTTTTGTTCTGTTTTGCACAGAAAAAGGTAAAGAATTAAGTATATAGTAATAAAAACCTACTCAGTAATGGAAGCCCTCCAGCCGGAAGGTCTGGGGTTCGACTCCTCGCCGAGTCATACCAAAGACTAAAAAAATGGAACCTGCTTGGTGCTCAGCATAAGCAATGGATTAGGGAAAACAAGCCAGTGAGCCACAACTGGAAAAAATGCTGTGGCCGGCCCAACTTAAACCAATAGGTTAGAAACTGAGCAGTAAAACCTCATCTAACTAACTAAATGAATTGTAAAAATATTCCCATCAAAAATATATCAAAAAAATTCAGCATTTATTCTACTTCAAGGTTGAATTGTATTGGCTGTGATCACAGAACATAGCAGGCAACAATATAAAAGACAATAGCAATTGCTTACCTACTGCATATCTTGAATGTCTTTTGAGATGTAAACACCATTTGGCAGGAAAACATCCTCCAGGGCTCGAAATAACGGGGGCCCGTGGGCCCGATGCTCCTAGAAAATTGCTCGGGCCCGTAACTTCTAGAGGGAAAGGGGCCCGGTTGGCTCCTAAATATTCCAAGTCTAATTGTACAGTCTGCACGTGAACCTCTCCATCCACAACTCAACGATCGTATATCTCGCGAAGCCTGTGTATTCCTATGCTAACAGTCACTAAAAACCTGCGAAATACACATTATTTCTGAAATTAGTTCATGTTGCTCATAAAGGGTCTGCCTTGTCACAACACGGAAGATCACTCACGCAGACATACACCGATGTCACTGAAAAAGCCCGAAAGTTGCTGCAGTATTTCAGTGCAGCATTCACACCATCCTACCATGCTTTACCTATACATAAACAGACAGTGTAGGCGCGCACACGTGTTTGTTTTGAGTGTTTCATATAACAATACCTAATTCATGCACGCACCATATATCCATACGTAAATATTTGTTTGAGTCATACTGCGCCCCGCGGTCGGCTTGCTACGTACAAATCAATGGATGGGACGAGTCTATTGTAAACTTTCGTTCATTGGGGTAATGTTCTAGACATCGTTTTTGTTAAATCAAAAAAGTAAAAGGCACACGTACGTGTATTTCACACAAACTAACATGCATGATAAACATAAAAGTACCTATCGTAAACTATTGCAAAGGACGATGAAACAACTGGTAATTTAGCGGTACAAGCAGCTATCGAAAAAATGGTATTTTCCATACCATGCCCAATGTTGTTGCGATGTATGTCAACTTTTGTACAGAGCAGGTGCGTAGCCTAATGTGTTACTGTTTGCATGTAATAACGGACCTATTTAACTCGACTTTTGCCTTGCAATGCGTGTCACTTGAACTTCTGCATTTGTACAGTGCGTGGACATGGCCTAATATTGTGTGCATCGGTGTTTGCGTAAATTTCGGCCTGATATCAAACGTATGGCCCTGTATCAAACTTACGATCATTGACTGCGAATTTAAATGCTTCGCTCCGTTCATTGGCAAATTTGGGTGAATTAAAAAGAAAACACTGACATGATCGCTAGATTTTTACGTACAGATTTTAAAAGCTTGCGCATATATACTGGGAATATCATAAGTGAATGATCAACGAGGCCATTAATGCATTACACTGTTGGTTCAGAATAAAGATACCGTTTAAACGGTAAAGGAACTTTTATTCCGACCGTTTAAACGTAGGAGATTAAACGGAATTGACAGCCCTAGATGTCAGTCACGAGTAATGTAGGGGGAGCCTCACAAGATCAACTGACGAAGATGGTCAGCGGGAACTGACGGTGCCCTTCATTTTACCGGGTAATAACTTCCGGAGTTACGAGAACATTATGAAAATGTATACTACCCAACATGCAACATGGTCTAAGAGGGTGTGGACACAGTGGTTTCAGGCTAGTTTCAGCCTCAGCTTGCCTTAATATTATACCCATACTACATGTTTTCAAGCACGTAAAAAGCACCCGTACATTGTATCAGTCCTTTTTTATTTGTAAGTTTCGGGCCCCTTGATTTCCCATTTGGCCCCTAGATTCCATGGTCTAGGGGCCCGGCAGGCCCCCAAAGGTTGAAGGCTTATTTCGACCCCTGTCCTCACTCAGTATGAACAGGCAGATAGTTACACCCTAAGATTTCCCTGATGCCTATGGTCACTATCTCTTCATCCAAACACCCTTAGCAGTGGTACAAGTAAATCTAAATAATTAAAAACAAAAATGCTGTGCTATTTAGTATTTAAGTAGTGTTATACTATTTAAGCATTTTAAAGCATTTGATAAACTCCAAAAGACTATGGAAAATAATTTTTGTTCTGTTTTGCATGCTAAAAGGTGAAGAATTAAGTGCATAGTCATAGAAACCTACTCAGTAATGGAAGACTCACATGAATTGTAAAAAATATTCCTGGCAAAATATATCAAACAAATTTAACATTTATTCTACCTCAAGGTTGAATTGTATTGGTTGTGATCACAGAAACATAGCAGGCAACAATGTCACAAACAACAGCTTGAACAATCCTTGCTTACCTACTGCAGATCTTGGAATGTCTTTTGAGAAGAAAACACCATTCACTGAAGGCAGGCAAATATCCTCACCCATGAACACGGCCAGATGATTGCACCCTGGACTTTCAAGATGCTTTTGGTCATTGTTTCAAATGCCACTGCCTCATTCCAACCAACCTTAGCAATGGTATAAATGAATCTAAAAAAAGACAAAAAATGCTGTGAATTTTAGCAGTATACATGTTATACTATTAAAGCATTTTAAAACCTTTGATAATCAAACTTCAACAGACAATGGAAAACATTGTTGCTTGTTTTCTACACTAAAAATGCAAAGAAAAATGAAGTATATTGAAATGCTTTACTCATTTCTTTAATGCCATGAACTGCCCCCTTTATGTAATCAACCACAGCACTGGTTCAAATTAAGACAAAAACTGAATGTGTATTTTAGCAGTGTTACACATTTAAGCATTTAACAGCATTTGTTAAACACCAACAGTCATTGAAGAAACTATTCCGTTTTCCACAAAATAAAGTTAAGAAATCAGAATATGGTAATGAAAACTAACAGTAATAACCCAGTGAAAAACTCACATGGGAAATATTTCTGGATGTAAATGTATCACAGACATTTAGCATTTATTCTACTTAAAGCTTGAATTGTAATACGGTTGTGATCACAGAAACATAGTAGAAAATATCTGACAGGTAGCAGCAATTGAGTGATCTAATTACTTACCTACTGCAGATCTTGAAATGTCAACTGAGATAGGACAGCTATTAAATAAAGGTAGGACAAAAAATCCTTACTCATGAATACAGCCAGATGATGACACCCTGGACTTTCATGATGCTTTTGGTCATTGTTTCAAATCAACTTTAGCCACCTGAATGGTAGAAATGAATCTCAATTGGAAATGACAAAAATCATTGTTTATGTAAGCAGTGTGGGACTATTTTAGCATTTTTAAAAGCTTTTGATGATAGAAATCTGCACTCATGATGGAACAGGTCAGATGATTACACCCTGGACTTTCAAGATGCTTTGCATGGTCATTTCAAAGTTGTTTCAAATTACCCACTACACCTTTATCTGATCAACAATAGCACTGGTATAAAATCTAAAAAGGAAAAAAACAAAATGCATGATGTTGTGAGCCTGTTTTAGAATGCCCCAGTGTGTATACTATTTAAGCATTTAATAAACCAAAACAATGTCGGGTTCTGTTTGCAATGTAGTACATCAAGGGTGTTCAGGTGGAGAAAACATATTAAGTTCCTTTGAAGGCAAAAACTCCTCAAGAAACATAAAGGTGAAGAGCATTGCAGCTTCAATAAAAACACAATTACGTATTAGTTTTGGCATGCAATGATGAAAACATAAAGCCTCTTCTGACAATGATTATGAAAATTGCTGATCACTTTATAATTGTATGGCCAACGTCATGAAAAGGCTTACATATACCCTTTTACAGGATA
>JAIZAY010001654.1:0-13794 GCA_029531755.1 Holothuria leucospilota | reverse complement strand
GATGTGGGGTCTTCCAGGAGGATATCTTTTCTTTTCCAGTTGCCTTCTTTCAATGGGTATATCTAAATAATGAATTCAAAAATATTGATATGTCACAAAAAGATTTTGTCTTTTTAATTCTGAATAGCCAGAAATTTCCAATTCCAATTTCTGGTGATTTGATACCCTGTCGAAAAATTTGGTGTAAAAAATTGTGTAGGTGGTTTAATTCCGACAAATTAGCATGTAAGGGCTTAATTGGCCTATGCGATTAGTAGGAACATTTACAAGTGGGCTCAGCTGTAAAACAAGCTGTAGGCATAGCATTGCACACAAGTTTGGTTCAATTCACCTATAATCGAAAAACATGTAAATCTTAGTTCAAAGTAAGTCTTCAAACTATCAGGAAGACGTTGATACCTGACAGATTGTCCTTTCTGTATAGGTATATGTTGTGTACAAGAGAAAGGTACTTAAACATTAACATACATAGATACACATATGCCAACTTGAGCAGAGGTTTCTGTTTAATTATCCAAAAATGATTTGTTCTTCTTAACAATTACCTCTAATATCGTTCCTTCCACTGAAAGTTTACGATTTTTGGGTGAGGCGATTGCTTCTGGAATTGTACACTTGCTAGGGTTGTAAACTTGTCGAAGATCTTCTTTCGGGATATCAAACTTTACTCCAGTTTGGAAAATCTGTGGAACAAATAAATGTATGTAATTTTGTTGAATTCAATATACAATTTGTTGTACATTTAAACGCTGGGGCAAACGGCATTCAGAATTCGCATGCCTTGCGAACTTTTCGTTTCCTCTGTATAAAATTGTTTTGTTAAAATTAAGTTTGAACCATTCATTTAGGCATTTCATTCTATGTTCGATGTATCTGAGTTAGATAAGATTTTACTACACACGAACAGGAATGTGTTATATAGTGTTAACTAGATAAAAAGGTAAAGGTTAAATACGATTTTCAAATACGGTTGAAGTTCAAGTTCGGTTTCAAACGCATTTGAAACATGGTGCAAATACTTCCCTTTAGTTGCTTCTTACGACAGGCGGGGAATACACTGAGCATAATATTCTACAGCCCCCAGCCCACAAGGGGCTCCATGTTGGATGAAACCATCCAACAGGCTGACAGGTTAACTGTTATGTGTAATGGAAGCGATAATGTTAAGGAAACATCAAGGTTCATAATGTTAATATTAACAATTGAACAATGTATGAGCAGTATTATAGATTAAACTTTCTATCCTATATTAATGAAATAATTTGTGTTGAAGGAAGAGTTTAAGCAAAAAGTTAATTTTCATACGTCAAAGAGGAACTAAATCTAAGCATTGGGGTAAAATTTCCATTGAAATCGGACATGATTTATCATGATCATGATTTATAGAGATATCAGCATTCAGCAAGGAAATTACTAGATTTGTGATCCAAAGTGAGGTTAGTAGGGAAAAATCTTCAAAATTGTGACGCAAAATTTTAATACTAAATTACTCCCTGCTGCTCATATATTGAGAATCTCATACCGTATTTCAATGGAAAATTTCACCACATTGCTTAGAATAAGTACCACTGTTACATATCAAAACTTGATTTGAGCTTGGACTTCTCTTTCAATGTTATGCTTTACGTTTGATTTGTCCGATGTTATCCTCACGTAGTTGACATTATCTTTTTGGTTGAGAGAAAAGTGTTGTAATATATAGTACTTTCCTTGTACTTTCTTCCGAAATGTTGTGGCTAGAATGTTGTTCACACTCATTATGTAAACTTCTTACTTGGATCTTATCGGACATCCCGTAAAAGAAATAGTTCATTCCACGTTCTTCTGGTTCTGTTAATGCAAACATCACATTGACTTCATCTATATTTCAAGAAGAGAAGTAATTGCAAGATGAAAATGTCTGTTATTAGAACGTTTTGCTTTTGAATTTGAGTGAGCCCCTCTAACCATAATATTTTATATCTAAATCGCACATTGAATTGTATTGTGATCTGACCATGGACAATATATTGCATTACAGTATTTTATATTCAAATTTGAAAAGATCAAGTTTAACATATTTCGTCCTCTTGTGGGTTTGTTAATATGTTGTGAACAATGAAAATGTTTGTCTCATAAGATTTGTGAATTCCTCTTTTGATCGTGTAAAATTGAAATCGCCCAGTGTCACAAAAGGATGCTGTATGTTGATTACAGAAACTAAATGATGTAAAACATCAAAAAATTGTTAACTTAAACATGATGAAGATTTGTAAACAAGGCACACTTGAACAGATGGAGAATTTCGTACTGTTATTGTTAATGCTTCAACCATATTTGTATTGTATATATCCGTGACTGAATATGTCATTTTCTTAACATAAATTGCTTGTCCATGATGTGGTCTAATTTGTGTGTTACAAGGCTGATCATTTCTGCTAGTTCAAAAGTCTAAAAGATTAAAGGCTTGTGGATCATGTGTTTTTGAGTGTTGTTTCAACTACTGTTATTATGTCTGATGACATGGTGTTCTGATCTGAAGACAAATTTTTGATATGTTTATGAAGAGATCGTGCATTTTGAAATGTTATTTTGATATTGGTACGTGATTAGCCAGTGATATGAGCTGGTTCTAATTTTGTCCGTACTAACCGGCTGACAATCTATAAAGAATTGAAGGGAATCCATCTTACCAAACTTCACTCTTTTGCCTCCGGAACCTCCACTCGTCACTGACATCCCAGTTGGCAGAATGCATGGCAAAATATGAAGAGCTCCGACATTTGTCGTGCGCTTTTTAAGTGCATCGAAACGGCACATACAAACAAAAAACAAAAACTCAAACCGGATCGGACAGGAACATAAAGGCAAAACTATCCACAAACCACCAAATCAAACAGAAAATTATGTTCATTACAACAATAGAACCACACACACACACTGACAACCCAAAGTCCCACAAACCAACCTCCCCCCGGCCACCCTAAACCAATATTACTACATACCGCCAACGAAAGACAACACCAGACCAAACCACCGCCCAACAACAACCAAAAAACCAAAACACCAGACCAAGCAATCATCACAAACTGCCCTAAGGGGCCACGAGGGGTCCGGGGCGGGGTCCACCTGCCACGAGGGGTCCGGGGTGGAGTCAACTTGCTATATTTACAGTTTGTACACTATATACACTATTTACACAAAAGCAAAAAACTGAACAAAACTGGGCCAAAAATACAGGCGCACCTTGCCCAAGGGTGTCCCGGAGGCAGCTGTGGCAAAGGGTAAAGGGTAACCTCACCATCCCCACGCTTCAACAAGCTCCACAACCGGATGCAGTTTAACGTCCTACCCAGTGGTGCTTTTTAAGTGCATCGAAACGGCACATACAAAAACATTTGTCTGCTCTGAATGAAGGAATAAAGAAAACATGAAGCTGAAGAATATTCATGATGGACAGGGCACTATATAAATCAATATGCATATTTGCTAAATTACTGTTGTATGTCATTGCCTTATTCCATTGGCCGATTCTGGTCAGTGTCTTAATCGGTACTTTTGATGGATGCATGACCATTTTTAACGCTAAAGAAGACTTTGGGAAAAGAAAGGTTTCCGAATCTAGACCAGATTCCTCATTGTCTGTAAGGCTTACCCTCAGTCTCCTCTGGAAACACTGACAATTGTAGTGCTGTACGGTTCTGAGCAACCATCAGGCCCAACACCTTTCTCTTCTCTACGTAAAGTCAACCAAGCATGAACAGTACAGCACTGCAGTTGCCAGTGTTTCCAGAGGAGACAGGGGGTATGCCTTACAGATAATGAGGAACCCGGTCTGGATTCGAAAACCTTTCTTTCCCAAAGTAAGTTCTTTTTAGCGTTGGAAATGGTCATGAATCCATTGAAAACGTATTTGCTGAAATATGGACTTGAGTTATTTGTTTTTAAAATTTGAGGGAGCTGGATCCTCAGGAAAGTAAAGCTTATGCTGTTAAAGCTTTAAACCTTACAAAACAAGGGGTGGGGGGAGACGGGTAGAAACAGAACACATTTACCAAGAAAGGTGGACATAGATACCAAAATGCAGTCCATTTTGTCAGTGTGTAATATTTGATACATACCTTCAGTTACCACTTCTGGGAAATTCAAGAACTTTTCCCAACTGATACCTTGGCGTGAAGCCCACTCAACAACCTTACTATTGGCATCCCACTTTTTGTAAAGGTTATTAGCTTCTTCAGGGAACAGAAGACTGAAATCTTGTTCAATCTGTAAACAAGAACACGATAATTCTAACCAAATGTACATCATATTTCCTCATTTCATATTTAACTTGAAAAACAACTAAAAAGTATTCAATAAAAGATGTTTGTTTTTCCCATTCCTTTCTTATATACAAAGTACTGTAAAACATTCAACCATTCAATGAAAAGCAAATTTATGTAATCTTGGTGGTAAAGACAGGAGCAATATAGGAAAAGGAATGGCCATACTGAAAGGTGGCAAATATTTTTTCAACTGAAAATGCACTATAATTGGCAAGTTTAAATTGTTTTTGCCTCATTCTGTGAAATAAAATTCATTCATAGTTATCTTTCATGTGTATAGAGTAGGAGGCTTTCATTACAGCACTCTTCATATTTTTAGTTGCTAACAGACACTGTAAGATGCAACATGCTTTCCTTTCTATAGTATAACTTGTACAGTCTAGTAATGAAATAATTACGTTCAAATCGATGAATAGGTGTACTAATAATGTAGAAATGTATGCTCTTAAGAATAACAAATTATTCGCATAATAATACAAAACTGGTTGGATCAAGTCAGGGGTACAACAGCCTTCCCCCATTGGCCATCATGCATATTCTTTCCAATATGTGTCTAATATAACACCATTTTGCATTTCAGCCATCTACAGGACAAAGATCGATCAAACCTTGTTCTCCCTCTATAAAAACTTTCTGGATATGCCCCTGGTAAAACAGTGCCTTGCATATTTTGCCATTGATATAGATGTTTTCCTTGTTTTGCTTTAAGCAAGAGCAGCCTCGGAAACTTACTTTTAAACAACCACTAAATTTCACATTTTTTTTTATTTCTCTATTCAAAACATTGTCACAAGAACCAATCTGAAATTGTGTAGACAACTACACTAATTCAAACCGTAAGGGTGACTGCAGTTTCCCTTTAAATGATACAACAAAAGTTTCCATGAAATTGGTTTTCTGTTTATGCAAGAACCATATTACCACTGTGCTACAGTATATATATATATATATATATATATATATATATATATATATATATATATATATATATATATATATATATATATATATATATATATATGTATGTATATATATATATATATGTATGTATATATATATATATGTATATATATATATATGTATATATATATATATATGTATATATATATATGTATATATATATATGTATATATATGTATATATATATGTATATATATATATATATATATATATATATATATATATATATATATATATATATAGTAGTACTATAAGCTGAGGAAACCCACCCTAAAGTTCAAGGTACAGAATGAGCTCCAACAAGGCCTCCCTCCATAAATGTTATCCATAATTGTGAGGTCCATGTCTACTTGTATGGAACTACACATATTGTAAGTACTGTTTATTCTCATGGACTGACCACAAACCCCTAAATAATCCTATTTGTTACGAAAAGTCAAAATAACCCCTTTTCAAATTTTTGCTAGAACCTTTAGTTAGCATAACACCCTGTTGCAAACATGCATTGGAACCCAAGCCCCAGACGACAATATTTATTACTCAGTTCCTAAATTACTTCACTGCAACATAGAACATTACCTAAATACCAGTTCCGACCGCAACCAAAATTTTGGATCCAGTGCACCCCTAAGACAGCAGCACTACTGTTGAGCTGCTAGAAACAGGTATATCATCTTCTATTCATCATTTGCAACTTAAACTTTTCTGAACTTAAAATTATCTGAAGAATATCCTACCGATATTCCAGCTTTGCTGAAGGTTTGCTTTTGCTGGCACTTATAGGTGGTTAGTATGAGTGCATGTGTTCATAAATCTCCTGCATGAGATGGAGATGATAAATGCAAGATTTACTGTTGGTGTAAATGTTCTTACCATCCCAGGAGTGTCCAATAATCTTGGGTATTTCAACAGAACCAATCCTAGATCATCCGTAGACTTAAGTTTCTTCAACCTTTCTGGTGCAGTCTTTTTCATGTAGTTTCTAACTTGTTCTGGCTGACGGTTTGATTTTACTGTAGCCATGCCACTACTGCCGATGTCTTTTCCTCGGAAAGAGTGTTTTCTGTACGAAGGTATCACAGGAAGAAAATTAATTCGAACAGTTAATACATTGAAAATTTTGAATATGATCCAGTATCCATGTTACATAAGTTGTTCAACTATTAATATGACATATTGTGCGAGATTTACGATATCACAGATTACTACATCTTACAAAGAATACTTTGAGCAATCGTTACACACATGGGTTCAACCCCAGGCCTAGGTTCAACACAATAGATCAGCAAAAATTACAGCATCAGTGCATAATTAATTGCTGCAGCCAGCAGATAATGTATAGGTATGTAGGGTCACCAAAAAAAAACTTAAACACAAGCTCTAGGGTATGTCTTTAACATAAATATGTCTTATATGCCGAAGTTGACCTAACAATGTATTGCTGTAGATATATAACACTGTAAAAAAAGGGCCACAGGAGTTTACACAAGCACTAGGCTAGTTCCACTTATTTTACAAAGTTACAAAACTACAGAGAGCTGAGCAGTTGCTACTCTTAAGGTGTGCTGCCATGCTGTCCAGTATTAACCAATATAAAAAGCACTGCTAGGAGTAATTTGTTTCTTTCCAACACTTACCGATATGGAAAGGTTCATCAATACTCTTGGTCTTTGGAGGTTTGTCTTTGGGTGAAGGGAGGGACCTCCTAACATTTCTCAGTCTTATTTCTAAGTATCCATTTGCTGGATGCTTAGATGATCCTGGGGAATAGTAGGATTCCTGCAAAAAAAGGAGGTTAACATTCTGCAGTAGTAAAGTCAGCATCATTCAGTAGGGATAAATAGCTCCTTTGAAACTATATAAATGTCTAGAGGACCGCAAAAATGTCTTCCATCAGGGACTACAAAAATAAGGTAAATCATAGCAGCTGCATAGTTTCACACTTGAAATCTATCAAAATACCTTAAAAAAGCAACAACCATTGTTTAAAATGCAAGTGGCAAAACCTATAAATTAATGGAGCTTGTTATTCTGCAACCAAAGTATGTTTTACCTCTTTAAAACGGCTTAAAAAGGTTTTTTAATAAACAAGACTATTATGACTATGACTTAAATTAATATTCATTAGAAGTTCCATCCCATCCTATTTTACATTAAAGATTTTACAGACTATCAGATGTGAACTATGACAAATTATTTTCCTGACGTAGCCAGCCCCTGTACCTTTCAAAAGAGGAATTCGTTGATGATTTGTTGAGCAAGCTGGAGCTTCATGTGTGCACTGGGTCTTGAAGGAAAATGAAAGAAAACAAAACTTAAAATATTCCAGGCTACTAAATCTTTTCATAATATCTGAGCATAAATATTTTCATGCAAGGTTATTTCACGTACAACAAAGCAGCATTGGCAGTACAAGGTAAAACAGAGAGATCATTTTTTCAAACATTTGCGTTACAGGTTTATATTTATGTGATGATACACTGGAATGTCAGGATTTTCTCAACCATACCTTTTCAAAATGTTTCACACAGACCTTTTGTCACGTGCTACTTTACAATTTTGTAAATCTGTTCCTTTAGTTTATTGGAACATTATCAACATTAACTCAATAAATACCGTTTAGGACACTTTCTTGGATTCTGTGAAGAAGGGAAAAAAAAGTTTGTCTTGGAGCACTGCATGTATCAGAATTTGGGGTGCGATTCAGCGCTTTCTTTAGTTTTTGCTTATAGAAATGACACTTTGTGTAATTTTAATGTCTTTCAAAAATATCATAACATGTAAATATGTAAATCATCCACACAACTTGCTTCCCACGTTATTCTGGCTATAAAAGAAAATCAGTGTTTGACCAATGTAAAACCAACGAGACTTTTGAGCATTAAGGAAACACAGCACATTCATGGTTTTCAGATGGGCATGCTACAGTATATATTAATTTTGAGATCCATCCAATTTCTGTAGCCCTGTCACCTAGATATGAACCTTAAAATTAATGCAGAATTTGATAACACGCAATGACGAATGCATGCTTGTGAGCAAAGTAAAACTTGGAAACTACTGTCAAATTGGGCAAATTTGTATTCAGTTCAATGGAATTCTTTGTGACTTACCGATCACCATGAACTTGAATAAGATGAGAAATAAGAATCCGCACTATCCTCTTTCTGAGTCTCCCACTGAGTTCTCCTTTCTCCATTTCACTGATGATGTCTTTGCCAAGGTAGTCCCTTTCAAGAACCTCTCTGACTCCCTGTTAAGTAATGTAAAGAACGTGGCAAAGTAAGTAAAACTGTAAACACAACCATCTCCAGGGTTCAAGGAGTATCCTACAGTATATGCTGCGATCACTAATTCAGTTCAATAAGTATGAAAGTGACCAAGGGCAAACTCATAATGTATGTTGACACTACAGTATATGGCCCTAAAAATAACCCAGGATATATACGATAATGGATTTACGTCATTTTTGAAGATCATATTTTGAAATGGGAGATTTGATAATGACCTCAGTCAATAACTATTGTTCCAATTGCCAAATTCCTCATGCTTTATAACATGGGTAACTGATGACTTAACAGAATAAAGCTAGGGTTAGCTGTAATGAATGAGTGGTTCATTTGTTATAAATAGTTGAAGTACCAGTATCAGTGATCATTAATTTGTCATGCTCATATAATGCAAACATAAAAACCATTACCTTTAATTTTTAATTTCAAAGCACTACTGTGTGTTCATAAACCTCATAGAAGTATTTTGGACAAGTTTAAACAAGCATTAGTGGACCAAATGGATAAAAGAATAGAGAGACATGCAGACAGATACACGGGCAGAGTAGTAGCCACATTATGATGACATACCTCATACTAAGCAATGGCCTGAGGAACCACACCATACATAGTAAATACAAAGTTTGCATGGTACAGTACTGCCCAGTAATGAATGTGGTGGAAACTATATTCCATGTGTATCATAGCAGTTACTGCATCTATATTGAGGAGAAATGTGGAAAATTCCCAAGGCTGCCAAAAAAGTGAAATACACTGCACAGTTTGTTCGTCCTTTAAAACTCCTGATATTCTAATATTTATAACCAAAGCAGAATTCTCAGGTTTTTCTCTTTTTGCAAAACAACCCAGGCAGCGAATATCACTTATTTTTTTACTTACAAACATTAAGCCAGACACTTTATGCTTCTTTGGAGCTGGTGGTGAGATGCCTGATGTTGATGGTGTAGCTTCACTCGATACACTGTCTCCTGTATCACTCATTTCCTCATCAAAAACTGCAGGTTTTTTCTGAGGTGTAACCTGCATGATAAAAAGTATTGGCTGGAAAAAAAGAATGATGGCAAACATCTGGTTCCTTGTTAAGACAACATCTTAATATCCTTTAAAAAAGGGCAAAGGATCAACATACTGTTACATCCAAAAGACCTTCTAAATCTTTACGAAAGAGCTGCATTCATTTACCTCTACTTTATATTCTGTATCTTGGACTAATGTAGTAGTTAGCATCGACTGGACTGCGTGCAGTGGGTGGTAGTCGACAAGGTCATGTACAGTTGCAACTGCTATTTCACAAGGTCTCAGAGAATGTACAACATAAGCATGGAAATGCTTCATGAAGTACTCAGTTTCCATTTTTCTAGCACAAGGTGAACTAATCCCCTAACAATAAGAATATCTCTGATTTCACCATAAACTGGATACTGGTCATCATTTCTATCAAAAGCAACCATCATGCCTTTTCTGTACTTAGTGCCATAAACTGTGACCCATTTTGCCACAAAAACATCTCCATATAAGGGATATGTCTTTAGTAAGTTAGACAAGACATGACAGTCTGGAAGGGATCTCAGAAGGGTACATGATCCCGGGCCGATTTCAAATGATGCCTCCTTAAATGATTGCTTGGACAATGGCTGGTAACATAGGTACATCTGATGTCTTGGAGCCATGGTCTTTGTGATGTTTTTAAAATTACAAACTATGTGTGAAAGCCGGCGGAAGAAATTATGCTTGGCTTCGTATCTCATTGCCCAATAGTTAACGAGAGGTCCAATCTGATGGGCAGCCTCAGGGTAGTGAAGCATGAAATGGTGCTTAGGTTTCAAGTGTCTCTCAGGAAACAACTCCAAATAAAGTTCATGGTGATCTGAGATGATTTCTTGCATGAAGACAATATCACCAAGTGTTAGAGAAGGGGCAAAGATTATATCCATACACTCACAGAGAGTAAGAAGTAGTTCCCAGTATTCATTTCCTTCTGGAACAAGGTCTCCAATTATAAGACCAATATGCCTCATGAGGGTCCACATTTGGGCAGCATTTTGTCCAGAAGACCCATCTGCATTTATGAGGGGTGTTCTGGAGTATACACATGGTTTGTTAGAACCATCTGGGAAACCATAATTGTAAGTGGTAATACAAGCATTAAGTGTATCTAAATCAAAACTTCCATTGTCAATGAGATTTTGAAGAACAAGTTTCAGTTCAAGCGAGCACACACCTTCCAACATATCATGCATAATATCAGGGGCATGATTCATTACCACATGAAAAGACTCCAGTTCATTGAGAAGGCAAGAAGTACGCACACCAGTTTGAGGTAAATTGTCTGCCAAATGATCTTCAGAATAATTTTCAACTGTTCTAAGAAGTGGGTCATTAGATTTGGTCTGCCTTCTCATTACATCCCTATGAACTTTGCATTTTCTACACACAAAGTTGGCTGTAAAACTTTGGGTAAAGCCAAAAAGCGAATAAATACCAAGGTTGTCACCAACGACCTGAGCCAAGCCTACTTTTAGGTTGCCTTGAAAGCTTGGACAGTTCACCTCTAATCCCGTACTCTCAAGTTCTTTGAGTTCATCCACCAAAGGCTGCAAGACTACATCGAATCCAAACTCAGCAACATCTGAAGACTTGTAAAGAGCTGCTAAATAAAAATGACTTAATGTTGACAAATGACGTGGCTGAACATCCTTAAAAGTATATTAGAGAACTCCTAATTTATGGGTGCCAGCTTTTGGGCTAAGTGGATTGGTCATCTCAGTGTCACCATTGTAAAGAATAAGTGTGAGGCAGTTCTCCATGCTAAACAATCTATGTGTGGTGCAATACTGACCATCATGGAAATCACGAATAATGCCGTCGGTGCTCTTTGTATGTTCCTGGACACATTCCCAAAAGCCATGGTCCTCTACAATGAGTTTGATAACATCTATAATTGGGACATAATGGAACACTCGAGGCGTTGGTACCTGCGAAGCATCCCCGGTAGTTGGATCTGTTCTTTGAGCATAGCCCACTGTTATTTCTTTTTCCAGAGGTGGTACAAATTTTCTCGATGCAAGCAAATACTGTGGTTGCTTGTAATCCGTCTCAATACCACAAAATGGTTTCTGATAAATATCAAATTTCTCAAAAAGCTGAAGAGCAGCATCACTTTGAGTGTCAATTTTTTGACTGTGTAAGAATGCCTTTGTATTCTCTTTTAAGCTCCCAACAATGTCATCAAACAGTTGTGACACATCCGGCATCCTGGGTATGACGTTAAACTGCATCCAGGTGGGGTGAGGAGGTCGTGTGTGGCGAGTAGTTTGTCCCCGACTATCGCCTATAAAATGCGCACATAAGACCGTCTTTACTCATCCCACGACTGGCGGGTTGTCGGCGCCACAAAACCGAGCAAGCCCCTCCATGGTTGTCCCCCTGTGGGCTGGGGTTGTAGAATATGCCCACGGTATTTCCCGCCTGTCGTAAGAGGCGACTAAAGGGAAGGACTTGAAACGTATTTAAATTTGTTGACACTATATAACGCATTCGTGTTGGTGTGTCGTTAAATCTCATCTAACTAACTATCACATCCTGCAGCATTGTTGAAACAGTACTATAGTACTATGAGTAACACTACGAGATGATTTAAGTTTACAAACAAGCATCAGAGCTCTCTCTTTAACTTCTTGTTCATCAACATTGTCCCACATATTCTCATCAGCATCATAGTTCTCATCCCTCGCCCCATCATCAGTGACATCATCTTCCTCTTCATCAACATTTCATTACCACTACTCCCCTCCCCACCACCAACCTCTTCTTGAACAGGTTAACGTGAGCCAAACACCATTGCATGTGGTGTCATCTTCCTCTTCATCAAATTCATTACCATCTCCCCCTCCCCCACCAACTCTTCTTGAACATTTACGTGAGCCACACCATTGCATTGTTGATGCTGCTTAATGACATGTCTTTTGAAGCTGTAACTATTTTTGAATGTCTGCTGACATCCATTCTGACTACATCTAGCAAAACATGTAAAATCCCTACCTCTCAGCAGTGATAACGCTCTAAAACGAGCAAAGAGTTCCTTTACTTCCCCTTCGATTTCAGTTTCACAATGAAAACATTCAAACCCCATTTTGTTCTGCAACAGGTACAGTACGCCTATAAATTACAGTACAGCAATCATATATAATTGCAACTGTACTCTCTTAGCTCAAGTCCCTCCTCAACAAACAGTTACTAAACTGTACTGTAATCAATCAGTCTATAATACAAGCTAATACTGAATATCAAGTTTGTGTAATTTGTTTCAGAAGAAACTCATGTTAAGAACTTCTTACCATTTCTTCTTCATTCTTCAGGCCTTCTAATTGCCTCATGAACCTCATTCTCAGCCCAACTTTTGGAATGAGGAGGGCTCCCCCCCCCTCCCCCCCCCACCCGCTCCTTAATCTCTCTCATAGTCCCCAACCGTAGTTTAGTTTCTACCTTTGTCAATTAAATTATCTGAAAAACAAAAAGAATTGGAAATTGGAAAATGTTCTTGGAAAATAATTGTTGCATTATCATGAAACCCCCTCCTGCAAAAAAGAAAACTAACATCGATTTGCTGGGTCATAATTGTCATGTCAGGGCTTGACAAATAATTTGAACTTCTAGACATTCTTAAAAGGATTATAGTAAAACGCTGGTAAATAAACTAAGCAGTTGTGCCGATTGCGTAGAACAAGCTGAACATAGTAACAGAAAGGTGGAGCCAAAGGTAAGTAACTTAATAAACAGAATTAAATAACACATGTTCAGGCTTAACTGATAGTATTAGGTCTTTTGTAAATTGTCTTTAAAAAATATATTACAAGACTCGTGTAACGATAACTGGGACTAATAAGATAGCAGAGTCGAATTAAAGAAGGTTAGAAAACAACTTTACACCCCCCCCCCCCCCCCCCTGTAAAATCTGTAAGATTTTACACTCGTTAACAGTTATTACGGTGTTTTCCTACTGCCTTTGTGCTTGGTGCTCAGCATAAGCAATGGAGTAGGGAAAACAAGCCAGTGAGCCACAACTGGAAAAAAGGCCGTTATCGTCTCGACTTGAACCAGTTGGTTGGAAACTGGGACGTTAAACCTCAGCTAACTAACTAACAATGTAAACTTCAAACTTCTTCATTTTGAAAGCATTTACATGGTAAATAAAGAAGGTCACGAGTTTGATACACATTTTACTAATTAATGAAATT
>JAIZAY010001626.1:0-13924 GCA_029531755.1 Holothuria leucospilota | reverse complement strand
CAACAGGCCCATATTAACACAAATTCACACAGCCCTCATAAGGACCCCCGGCCCCTTCTCCTGCATGTCCACATGACATCTTCAAAAGTCTTTCAAAGTACTAAAACCAGCATCAATACTTACCTGGTCCTGTTCTGAGGTGGCAAGATTAGCAACCAAGCAAGCTGCATTACAAAGCACCTGTAGATTCTTTGGGTGGCATTGAAGTGATTTCATCAGACACTTTCCTGCTGAAAAGTCTTCCTGAAGAATGCATATTCAAATGAAAATTGAAATATACAGCATCCCCATTCCAATATCACAACAACTTGCACTATCACTTGAGGGATCAACTGCACATCTTATTGGTATACAAACCATCAAAAATCAAAATTTAACAGAATTAAAAATTGATGAATGGACAGACTGGTTTCTAGTCTTTATACCAAGCCCCCCCCCCCTTTTTTTTTACCAAACCAGTGCTTTTTGCATGCTGCTGAGAATTACTGACAATTTTATTGTGTAATTACATGCCAATTTTTGACCAATCAGAATGCAGGGTCTCAACAATGGATAGCCAGGGGTGATGACGGAATTTCACATATATGCATTTAAAACACCACCCTTTACATGTATCTTCACTTACAAATGAATGTTTTAAATTTATCATAATAACTGTCAAAGATATCCAATGTCTGAAGTAATTGAAGAACTAAATGCAAATCTTGAGTGTGCTTGAACCTGTTCAAACATTTTGATGACAAAGTACCCTGCCCCATTTAACTTGAATTTAATACAAATTTGGGTGTTCTACACTTAAAATTGCATCAGACATATCTCATAACTTACCTGAACAATCCTATGTCGATGGTAGTCTGTACCCATTGACAACCTGCTTAATGTCTTAAGGGAAACCTCTTGCATCTGAAAAGAAGAGCAAAAATTGACTTCTAAGACAATAATCATTAACCATATTGGCATCTTTATGTATTAACCTATAGCTAACATTATCATCTAACAAGACCTAGAAATGAAAAATTGCATTTTCTTCCTTGTTGCTCAAAACTGCAAGCCATTAAAATATTTAATCTATAACCTCAAATTCCAGAAACAGTTTCTTTCAAAGTATTGCTTGAAATTACTTTAATCCCTGTTTACCTAAACAGGCACAAAACCAAAAGCTAATGTGTACTATACCATACACATCACCAATAGACCCTTTTCCAAATAGCAATTACAAAGGATTATGGGACTGAGTTTTGGTCCATGTCGTTTTTGTCAATGACATTTTACTGTGGACAAAAATGACATGTACCAAAACTCTATCCCATAATCCTTTGCAATTGCTTACTGGAAAAGGATTTATTCCCAGTTCATCCATAATAATGCCATACCTTGGAACAAATTTAATTTTTTTTTCATGAGGGGCTCTTTGCAAATGCTGTAGAAAAAGAATTGTCCCCTATTCTAGAAAAAATGCCAAAAAAAAAAAAAATTATCACCTAGTTAAATTTTACAGGGGCTGTTTTGGTATCCCATGGATATTTATATACATAAATTGTGTTCACAATTACTTAAGAGGGGAGGGGGGAAATTTTGGTAACTTTTAATAGCTTCTTTGCCTTCCTCATCATCTTTTTGGGGGCAATTTTGACTGCTGAGGGGAAAAATGCCCATTTCCCAGGAAAAATTTGAAAATTGTGGTGTACCATGTTGCATCTCACATTCCCTTAATTTTTAAATCATTTATACATTATCAGCAGTTAGGCATGTGATGTAAGATATATGACTGGAATGATAAATAGTACTCTAAATACCAATTTTAAAAACTGGTATGTCAGAGATGTGGGGCTAGGTTTTCAAAGAGAGGTTCCTGCAATCCTTCAATCTGGTACAGTGCTATCCCGTCATAGAGTTGACAAACCATCAAGTCAGACTCACTGCAACCCATCAAAATCCATCACACTCATCGAGCGCATTCAACATTGTAAGCGACATGTGACATCACCGAAAAACTCGCCAATCATTGCATCAAAACCATTGAGGGGGAGGGCTTAACCAAGTGATGTCTCACAGTGAACAAGAAAATAAATTCTCCAATTGCTTTACTGTATATTTTTCAGCTTTCATATTTTTTGCTTTCATTTGCCGTCGTCCATGTATTGCATGCAACAAAATCTGTTATCACCCGCTTAAGTAAACCAAGGATTGCCACTGCACTACCTGAAAAAAACAATAAAAAAAAAAACCTGAAATGTACGATTCAAGTCCTTTGAAAGTGGCACTACCGCTATGTCCAATGTTACCTCTGTAACAAAAGGATGTTTCCCTGTTGTCAGGCAAATAGTACAAAAGAAAGGCCTATACACAGGAACGAAATAATTGAGCTCCCATTTTTTCCCGCCCTTTCCTACTTTATTTGTAATTGGCCTGACAGTACTAACCACAGCATGCAATTTAAGACCTCATCTGCCATATCTTTGTAAAACCAAAGAAGCGGTAGGTCTTAATAAGTAAGTAGAAAGGTTTTCATGAGGGGAATCCATACTAAGTAAGATGATTTGAAAGAGTACGCCGTCGAAGGTCTTGAAATAGTAAAGCTTTCATCAGAAGTGGCTGTGACTCGCCGATCATGGCATTGTAACCTACTACCATTTCAAGACCTTCGACGGCATACTCGTTCAAATCATCTTACTAGGCCTTAACAAGTAATCCTGCATGATTATCAACAACATTTGCAACCTGAAGGCCTTTCTTCCAGTCTAAGCTTCTTGATATGTTGGCCACCAAATTTAAGTTGACCCTTAGCACATTTGTGTTACAACAGGCCAATGTTTTCAACCAAGCTTCCTTTCTCATTTCCAGCTGTATGGGCATTTTGTTTTTATCTGCGGATCATTACCATTTATTTTACAAAACCAACAACTACCCATTTGCCTGACAAAAGTGTATGCATAACCTTAACAAAGATAGAAAATTCTTTAGTGAAAAATTCAAAGAGGGCACTCTGGTATGAATTGCAAATATTGTTTATAATCTCGATCCCCACCTGCTGGCTTTTACACTGTGCTGTACAGACCCTTTCAGATACAGGCACATACTGTACATGTGTTAGTAAATTCCACTAGCTGGATGGGCCGGCTCAGCTAATATAAAATTGAGCACTAAAATTCCCGGTAGAATTCTTCAAAACATAAAAAATTAACCCAATGCCATATTTAACATAGTACGTAGGAGGTATAGGTATTGATAATAGTTTGTATATATCTACAGAAGAGTGATATTCCTCCATTTATACTCCTAAAACTGACGCTTGATGTCATTGAACAATCGCACTAGAAATTTCCATTAATGTTTGAACAGGTCGATTTTGACATCAGGGATCATGCACTTTCTACAAAAGTACATAGTATTATCCATACAAGGCAGTAGTAGGTGTAGTCAGTATGAATGAATGACAATTGTAAACAAACAGTGTATGCTGTGCACAGTATGTGTTGCGGGCAAGCCATCAAAGAAACACAGACAAGTGTATCTCACCGTGTATGTACCACAGAGAGCTGCCAGGTGGCAGCTCCCTGTATATGGACTGTACATATTGTCGGAGAGTTACTGCCCAAAAATTATAACACACAGCACATTCGTTCGTTCTCCAAAGCTGCCGCAAAAGGAATAGCAGTACATTCTGTGCAGAACTCTGGTTTATATATTGATTATTAGTATGGCTACGCTGCTTGGGCCTGATTGGTTGAATTACATATCTGGAATGTGACATATCTACACCAGGTGCTCTTTGAAGTTAGCATTATGAGGGATGCCAAAATATTGTCTGTTTTTACAACTTTGGAAAGTTATGAGATAGTATATTCTATTGAGCTTCGTTAGTTAATGATTGTCGGTGACTTTACAAAAGAAAATAAATCCTGAGATCAATAAAATCATTGCAATGTGTCTCATTTAAAAAGGAACTGCGATCGAAAAAATCCCTACCATGTATGGATTCGTGTGTTAAAGACTGCTTGTTGTTGCACTCGATACTTGTTCCACTGTATAATAATGCATGAACCAAGGTGACTTTGAGCACCGAAATGAAGATGCGATAAAATATCAGGCAGTAGTTTTTATGAACAAGATTTTCAAAGTATGCTGTACTGCTCATTATATTTCCAATAATTTCTAACTCAGCTGCGCATTGTGCAATACATATTAACAATCAAACCAAACATAGATATCCATTCAGTCGTTTACAGCAGATGGAGTGTGCATGCGCAAACACTTGTCAATCACAAAACTCATCAAGACACTCATCAAGGTCAGTTTGTGCATGGTTTAAAGGAATTTTAAACTCATCAAAACTCATTATTGATTAAGTTCCTTCACAATGAGTTGCACTGTCAACTACAACGGGATAGTACTGAACATTTAAAGCGTCAAGGTGACAAACCCACTGACAGAACACATTTACAAAGTTAACAAATTTTAGGGGAGTTAAACAGGGGGTATTATTCAAACCCTTTAACCCACTGTCCCACATCCCCCTCCCCCCTCACCTGCCTGATATCTCCTGTTGTTGTCCCTACACTGACATTTAACTGTTTTACCTGTTCATCCATGGAGACTGTCAGCTTCAGTAATCTTGGAAGTGCATTCCTATCACTCTGCAAGAGAAATGATCAGATGTCAAAGGTCACTGGACATGAAACGTCGTAAACTGAATACTTTTAATACTTCCAAAATACTTAATGATTTTCAAATGGTACAATTAAGAACTGCAATTGAAAGTTTAGTTTATCACTTTAAAATAAATTGCAATAACAAAAGAAGGTACACATCTTTAAAGGGTGGTGTTTAGCAGTATGTAGTAGTATTGTGAGTACAGTTACTTGGCAGTTGAGTGTACTGCCTTGCATGCTAGAGGTTTGGGAAGTTGTCTGACTTAGGGAGTTGCTCAGTTCAGCTCTCATCATGCAGAGGAAAGATCCTCCACCCATCCCAGCCTTTGGGAAAGTGGGATGGTGGGACACACATCTGTTGAATCAGGACATTACATGGCGGTCCCAGGAGTAGGATCTAAGAGGGATTAGTAACACCCCTGCCTCCTTACCCTCTGAGCACTAATCCAAAACACATAGCAAATCTCACTGGGTTCATCCACAATCAATCTTATATCTAGGGTCCTCAATCAGCAAAATGGCTTCTTGACCCTGAAAACATTAAACCTTATACATCAAATTATAGTAAATTACTTATTTTTTGCAACAAGGAGCAAAATTAAGGGAGTCGTCAGTTTAATGGGGCAATGTGTCTTGTTAAAACAAAAAAGGAGAAAAGTCCATTTTGAGGATGAATTCTTGTCCTCCTTTCATCTTGCTTCATGCATCTTACTTTGGAGTATTTCTACATACCATATTAAACTTTTTGTGGGGGGGGGGGGGGGGGGGGGGGGGTGGTGCCTAAAAAATATTTAAAAAACAAAACTTTTAAATGGGGGGGGGGTTAGATGCATTAACTGTTAATTATGCTTCATATTTACATCACTGCAAAGTGCAATCTGTATTTATCCAAAATGTCATTCTTTCATAGCTCAGCTACATTTCTTTCAGTAAAGCTAAACTGTGTTTTTCTAACATATTCATCAACATATCTTTCAGCACAGGATTAAGTACCTTAACGACATTTAGCAAACTTCTAGCTTAGAAGAGCAATCCAAAATGAAGTTTTGTGAACATTCCAGTGTTCGCACTAAGGAATTGAACCTGGGAGGGAATTCCCTCTCTAGAATTTTTTTTGGGAGGGATTTTCAAAATCAAGGAGGGGGTTATCACTTGGTAAAGATACTATTGCAATTTAATGTGTGTATTATAATTGTAGTTACATTCTCAGCTGCAGAAAAGTGTGCAGATTTTCCCGCACATGATTTATTTTTGTGCGGGATTCGAAAGACAAAAGCGGGATTCACGCAATCCGTGCCTTAGCGCGAACATTGGAACATTCTTGGAGATACAATTCCTATGGATCCAACTCACCTCAATTAAAGCTGTGTGACTTCCAATATTTTCCATCAGAAGGTTAAGTGTCCTTACAGCAATGAGGGCTATGGCTTCTGAAACGTTCATTCCACACAAGGCGAGGACTGGAGGTAAAGCACCATCTTGTACAACTGAAAATAATGTAAAGGCATTTAAATCATTGGAAAACTTTTTGTTAAAAATGAAACAATCAGGATTGACAGAATTCAACTGTAGTATCTGTCAAAAACAAGGAAGATCTACACTTTACAGACCAAATCACTGATCAGCCTACAAACTACTTGAACAAGTCACTAAGAGCCTGAGATATCATGACTTTTTCAACATCTTCACATCTTGAAGATACTTTCCGTACAACATCAAACACTTGAAGCTTACTAGTAGTATTTACCATAAAACCTAATACTCTTCATTTGCACAGATGTTCCTCTTTACCTGTAAATTGGAAATAATAACTCTCATGGTGCCAATGACCCTTTTCACACTTTACACGACAAGTAGAAGTGTATTCCATTGAAGCCCCTTTCATACTGCGCATGGTACAATACAATACAATATGATGCAATACCATGAAACAAAAATGTCACCAAGCTATTCACACTTCAGGTGACTTTTTCTTCATCTCTCAGCAATATTCCAATGCCCAATTAGTCATGTGCTCTAAAAAGGAGCAATTCTATCACATGACTGGTCACATGACATATTGCTCAGTAACCAGTGGGTGAAAGTTAACATTATTTCAACTCCATTTTATCGTGTCTTAATACATCATATCACCCCCAATGTGAAAGGGTCTAGTGCAAACATTCTTTCCACTTTTTTATTGTATCCTTATCATCAAGTAATGCTTAAGTGTGAGCAGATCTTTACCAATGATCAAGAAGACAATTGAACACAACTGCAGAATGATGTAGAACCAGTGTTTCCGCTAAGCCACTATGATGCAATTTTGACCCAATTGATTCCTAATTTGATGCACTGATGTTGGAGAGAAAATAAAAAAAAGGGGATTATGGGCATTTAGGCATATTGTGCACATGCTCTGTATTTAGTAGTGAGTCAAATTTGCATATATTAGGCAGTTTAACCACAGGCGTTCTGATTTATATGTACATATATATAATACACTATACATATATATATTATCAAGGTACGACAATTTTCTGGATGAAGCTTACAACTTGGCCTATTTTTACACTCTTACGCTCACTGTGAACCTCTCTGATTTCTTTCAATCACGTCATTTGATGAGAAAGAACATTCAACATCCCTTCGGGCACAACTGCAGGCATAAAATCACTTCTAATCAGAATTATTCGTAAAAAAAATGGACTCTCCGCAAGTTGGTGGTTACACAGACAGATGACGTATGATTATAACGTGTGCAACCATCTATGCCGTCTCGTAAGCGGAAACACGCAGCCCAAGGTAAAGCAAATCAAAAGAACGTACGTTCGCTATGCAGATAGATACGAGTAGCTCCTCATTTGACAAATCCTATGTAACGTGTGTTGTGACTGGCGTATAGCTAAGTCAAATTATTTCGACGCCAATCACAAGGCACGTTACCTGGATTTGTCAAATTAGGCGCTACACGTATCAATCTGCATAGCGAACGTACGTTCTTTTGATTTGCTTTACCTTGCGCTGCGTGTTTTCGCTTACGAGATGGCATAGATGGTTGCGCAGGTTATAATCATACGTCATCTGTCTGTGTAACCACCAACTTGCGGAGAGTCCATTTTTTTATGAATAATTCTGATTAGAAGTGATTTTATGCCTGCAGTTGTGCCCAAAGGGATGTTGAATGTTCTTTCTCATCGAAAGACGTGACTGAAAGAAATCAGAGAGGTTTACAGTGAGCGTAAGAGTGTAAAAATAGGCCAAGTTGTAAGCTTCGTCCAGAAAATTGTCGTACCTTGTTAATATATATATGTATAGTGTATTATACATATGTACATATAAATCGGAATGCCTGTGGTTTAACTTACTGGATAATTTCTTAGAGGAAACAGTGCATACAACAAGGTTTTCTGATCACAATATCATTCAAATATGTGTACATGTTCTAATGCTTACCTCTCATTTGTAGGTGAGGTGCTTTAGCAAATATCATCAGTGCACCAATGAGGTAACTCAGGAGCTGCTCATCTGTTTCTGAGGCTGACATGAGTAACCTAACAATTCAGAAATAGAAACAACAATTCATATATATCACTGCAAGGAAAGTTCATAACTTACATGATTTCAATTCATTCAAAACAAAAAATTTATCACAGTAAATTCTATTATATAAGGGAACTGAAAGTGTATAGTTTATTTAAACTCCATGAATTAGCCAAATTAAACTTGTCACACAAACACTCACCCACAGAGGGCTTTTATAGCACCAGCATCAATGAGCATATTATGCAGTGGCTCCTGCATTGCTAACAGATGCAGAGCTTCAGCACACTTCTTGCGTACCTCAGAGTTACTACTTCGAGAAAGAGAGATGATAGCCTGGACACCACCTAACTGAACCACCTTCCTCAGGCCAGTGGAGTCATGGATTTGCTCTAAAAGTCCTTGGATGGATTCAGATTGAAATGACTACAAATAAACCAGATAAAAATGAACAAATTACCAAGATTAATATTTTGACAGAGTTTGGAGAATTAAATCAATTGAAATGAAATTGACTGGAAGAGAAATGAAAAGAACTGAGTTGAGATGAACAAAATAGAATAGTGTCTGGTTGAGTTGAACTAAGACTGAATGGACTGGAAGAGAATAGAGCTTAGTTACATTATGCTAAACAGAATGGAATGAAATGGAATGAGATAGAATGCAGTTGAATAATATTAAACTGAGCAGAATGTAACAGAATGGTGTTGAGTTTAATTGAACTCAAGTTTAATGGAGTTACATTGGACAGCAATTGTCGAAAGCTTTTAAACTTGAACAAAATGCCCTTAACAGTGCTCCTTGGTATCAATCCCAACTGACCCCTATGTTCAGGTGAAAGGCAACAAACTCAATCACATCAAACCTATTTAAGAGTCTGTGCCTGTAAAAATGTACCATTTTTGGGGGGGTTGTGATACATGGGTCCTCAGATCACTTCCCAAAAAAATGTAAAGATGCATCATCATACCAATATGTCAAATCCAAATCTTTAGGTCAACGGCATTTTGGGGGTGGTTGTAAAAAAATATTGAAATTTAATGCCCAAAAATTCAGATAAATAGTGCACATGATCCCCAAAAGCGTAAATATGTGCGCCAAGCACATCCCAACAAAAGGAAAACATATTTTGAAACCTCTTATGGGGTACATAGCATAAACGAAAAAATACTTTTGGGATCCCGTTGGCGCGTTGCGTTAAATTGATCCGAATCCTGGACGACACAGCGCCCTCGATGCTATTTTCAAGACCCTCGTAACTTGATGCTCTCAACAAGATCCCATGGAGTAAACAACTTTATCATGAGAGAACTAAAAGCCTAAAATCAATTTCCAGTAAAAAGTTTATGGGATCATGTTGGCCGCATGGAGATAAGAGAGGCCAAAAGTGGAAATTTTCATTTTTGTCGCGTTTTTCGCACCTCCGTAAGTACACGCGCCAACGGCACAATTGGATTAGAATGACTGCAAGTTTGCAGAGACAATCCACCCCTAATAATAAATGAAGAAAGACGCATGGGACCGTCTGCAACTGGTTGAGATAAAATTTTTTGAAAATTCTCAATAGCATCAATATTTCAAGTATATTTTTGTGCAGAATACGGCACATTGTGCCATTTTCTTGCTCTAATATACATCATCGCCATCAAACATCCCATCAAAAATTTTTCAGTTTGCTTTAGTTTTGTGTTTGTTAACAGAAATCCGTTGAAAAATTATTGGGACCATGTTGGCGCATGAACTTAAAAGAAAGGTCAAAGGTCATACTGGCAAACAATTTCTGCTATTTTGGGCAAAATTGCATTTCCCAAGATGTATCAAAAATGGCATGGCCGCCTAACATTTGCCCCAATGAAACCGTAAGTATTTCATGCTTATATGGCCACTTATCAACACATTTCCTGTAAAATCAGTATGGGACTTGCATGGCGCTGAAACTGATCCGGGTCAAAGGTCACAGCTCGGCCTGGAAATGCCTTTGGGTCATTCCTGGCCAAATCAACAAATTTTCAGTAAAGTTCCCAGGTGAACATCTCTGTTTTTGATGATTTTCCCCCATAATGTTGCTGCATAGACAAAATGACCACGCTGATTATTTTGATGGCTGATAGCTCAAGCAGTTTCCGCAGTAATTGCCTCCTAAAAAGTAATTGTGCAATACCCTATTTTCATGCCAAATATTGCTTTTGTGATTTTTCATGACTTTGGATGCTGATGACTTATTCACAGGAAAATGGTATATAAGGCCCAAAAGTTGATGTATGTGATATCTGGTGGTCACATAATTATAAGCTGGTTTCAAATCAGCAGTAGCTTGCTTAATTTTGGATATGTGGGCCCCCCAACATGCAATTTTTCACTTTCATTAAGCAATTTTTTTCCATTTTGGGTCCACTTGGTCCCACTACAGTTTTTGGTCCAGAGGGCCTTAATGTTATACCTCACTATTACTTGATCACTTGAATATAAGCATGGGGAAGCATTAACTACCACATTTGATTATATAAGCAAAGATGTGGCAAAGGTCTAAACTTCCGACCCAAGGACAATTTTCCAAAAAATGGGCCCTCTTTCGGAGAGGGTCGTTGACCCCTTGTGTACAATTAATCTCACAGATTCGAAATTTTCATCAAGGAAAGAGACAAATCTGATCTTAATGCTCACAAAATCTCATATAGTTTATGTAACCCCTTCATGGTCAGGTAAGATGATGAATATGGCCCTTTTGGCCCATTCCAAGGAGGTACTGCTGGCCCTATGGCACAACATCACACAATGTAAACATTTCATAACATATATATTTGTTTGCACTCATAGCTAGATATCATGTGAAAATCAGAACAAATTTGAGTTTCCTGTGCCTTGTACTTTTTGAGTTCTTAACCCTTGAAGTTGGGTAGCGAGACCATGGGTTGGCTGAAAGTCTTTCAGCCTGTCATGGGACACCATATTCAAGGGCCCATATCTTTTCAACTAAACATGGTACAACCTTTAGGCAAAGTACCAATTCATTATGAATGCCCCAAACTGCAAAGATTAAGTTAGGTGGATACCAAGGCTGCAGAGTTTTAAGAAATATTCATTTGAAAAATGCATTTCTCATGCTAGTACAGTATTGACTACGGTATGCAATATGTACAATACCATGTACATACGGTATAATGCAGTGTGGTACTCACCAAGTGCAACTTTTACTGAACATTGGTATAGAAGCTGTACAGAATTTAACTTTTTAACTTTATCTTAGCATTCTGGGTAATTACTCTGAAATTGGTAACTTTGCCTAAAGGTTGTAACATGTTTAGTTGAAAAGATATGGGCCCTTGAATATGGTGTCCCATGACAGGCTGAGAGACTTTCAGCCAACAAAGGGTCTCGCTACCCAACTTCAAGGGTTAAGAACTCAAAAGGTACAAGGCACAGAAAACTCAAATTTGTCCTGATTTTTCACATAATCTCTTGCTATGAGTGCAGACAAATACATATGTAATGAAATGTTTACATTTTGTGATGTTGTGCCATAGGGCCCGCAGTACCTCCTTGGAATGGGCCAAAAGGGCCATATTCATCATCTTACCTGACCATGAAGGGGGTACATAAACTATATGAGATTTTGTGAGCATTAAGATCAGATTTGTCTCTTTCCTTGATGAAAATTTCGAATCTGTGGATAATTGTCCAAGGGGTCAACGACCTCTCCGAAAGAGGGCCCATTTTTTGGAAAATTGTCCTTGGGTCGAAGTTTAGACCTTTGCCAAATCTTTGCTTTATTATATATCAATGTGGTAATGCTTCCCCATGCTTATAGTCAAGTAATCAAATAATACTGAGGTATAACATTAAGGCCCTCTGGACCATTGGTAGTGGGACTAGGTGGCCCCCAAAATGGAAAAAAATTGCTTCTGAAAGTGAAAAATTGCATTTTGGGGGCCCACATATCCAAAATTAAGCCAGCTACTGCTGATCTGAAACCAGCTTATAATTATGTGACCACCAGATATCACATACATCAAATTTGGGCCTTATACCATATTCCTGTGAAAAGTTATCAGCATCCAAAGTCATGAAAAATCACAAAAGCAACATTTGGCATGAAAATATGGTATTGCACAATACTTTTTAGGAGGCCATTTCTGCAAAACTGCTTGAGCTATCGGCCTCAAAATTTCAGCGTGTTCATTTTGTCTATGCAGCAACATTATGGGGGAAAATCATCAAAAACAGAGATGTTCACCTGGGAACTTTACTGAAAATTTGTTGATTTGGCATGGAATGACCCAAAGGCATTTCCAGGCCGAGCTGTGACCTTTGACCCGGATATTTTTCAGCGCCATGCAAGTCCCATACTGAATTTTACATGAAATGTGTTGATAAGTGCCCATAACAGCATGAAATATCTTAGAGTTCATTGGGGCAATGTTGGCGGATGCATTTTTCGTACATCTTGGTAAATGCAATTTTGCCCAAAATAGCAGAACTTGTTTGCCAGTATGACCGTTGACCTCTTTCTTTTAAGTTCATGCGCCAACAGGGCCCCAATAATTTTTCAACTGAATTTCTGCCTAACAAACACAAAACTAAGGCAAATATGAAAGAATTGTTGATGGGATGTTGATGGCGCTGATGTATATTAGAGCAAGAAAATGGCACAATGTGCCGTTCTGTGCAAAATATACTTGAAATATTGATGCATTGAGAATTTTCAAAAATTTTTATCTCAACCAATTGCAGAGGTCCCATGCTTCTTTCTTCATTTATTATTAGGGGTGGATTGTCTCTGCAACTTTCAGTCATTCTAATCCAATTGTGCCGTTGGCGCGTGTACTTATGGAGGTGCGAAAACGTGACAAAAATGAAAATTTCCACTTTTGACCTCTCTTATCTCCATGCGCCAACATGATCCCATAAACTTTTTACTTGAAATTGATTTAGGGCTTTGAGTTCTCTCATGTAAAGTTGTTTACTCCATGGGATCTTGTTGGCGCATCAAGTTAGGAGGTCTTGAAAATAGCACGAGGGCGCTGTTCGTCCAGGATTCGGATCAATTTAACGCAACGCGCCAACGGGATCCCAAAAGTATTTTTTTGTTTATGCTATGTACCCCATAAGAGGTTTCAAAATATGTTTTCCTTTTGTTGGGATGTGCTTGGCGCACATATTTATGCTTATGGGGATCATGTGCACTATTTATCTGAATTTTTGGGCATTAAATTTCAATATTTTTTTACAACCACCCCCAAAACGAGGGTGACCTAATAATCTGGTTTTGTTATATTGGTATGATGGTGCTTCTCTGCATTTTCTTAGAAGTTGATCTGAGGACCAATGTATCACAAGATGGTACACTCTTACAGGCACAGACTGTTAACCTTTCACGCATATGGAAGTTTGGGGAAAAATCAGAGTTCAGACCAGTTGAGAGCTCTGTAATGACCAGTTTTCCTTCTACATAATTTATAATTATGGTGAAGAGAAATTTCAGGTGATAAAGAGATTACAAAGTCTGGTCTACCTGTTTTGTAGATCGACTAACATGAAATGGTCTATTCAATTGAATGTAGATCAACTGCAAACTCTGTGTTGTGCACATTTCAAATTATTCTTTTCCAAAAGTGCATCCCAGTATGCTGCTGAAACAGTTCTAGGCATGCAGTACACACAAACATATTGAATGAGCATTACTTTATTTCTATGGTACATGACTACACGGCTGGGTCATGCAGCTCTTGGTCCACTCTCCAGCCTTATTT
>JAIZAY010001702.1:0-13561 GCA_029531755.1 Holothuria leucospilota | reverse complement strand
TTAAATCATTCCGTCGGTCTTTTCCCTCCCTGTTTAGTAACGGGTGAGCCCCACAACTGGAGACCCACGGGGGCATACAGTCAAATGAGGACACGCTCCGTATTATGTCAACAGTGGGGGACGTTTCGCAGTCAAGTGCAAGGGACTATACCGGGCTGTTTTTTTGATAAATTGGTTTGGGCCAGATCCAGCACATCCAGCAACTATGCCTCAGGGCCGGATGTGTGGCGCGTAGTCCACAGCAGATCATTAGATTACCGCAAGAGGCGAGACCTGTTTGTGGCGAATCGCACATTGGACGCCATCGTAACTAATCTCAATGACTTCGGTGGCGTCTTGGAGATGGCGTTTTTTTCCCCCGTATAAGATGCACAAAGTTGGGAGAGGAAGTGATAGCACATGTGTTTTGGCAGTGTGACTATGTGGCCCTATTCTGGGAATGGTTTCAAGTCCTGACTGATCGCCTAACGTTTTGCAACACCTGGAGCGGTCAGCCAGGACTATTTGGCTTTGTACTGGTCTCTCACCTCCGCCATGCAATGCAAGTGGTTTCAGGGCAATACTTACCTTTGTTTCGGCCTCCATAAAGCTGGCCTTATGGAGAGACCGATGTAATATTGTATTTAGGGGGGTGGGGAGGCCTGCTGATATCGTACTGGCGTCGGTGAGGCGGCGGAGGTTTAGGCTGAGGGTGTAGTCCCGACTTCGTTCGTTTGCCAAGGTCGGCGTTCGTAGGCGATGGGTGGTCCACTTGTTTCAGTGAGGGCGGACCGGGTGGTAGTCAACTTGTAAATATTGATTTTGGTAAATATGAATTGACTGTAATTGTGTAAATAGTACTGTGTTTGTACATATGTGGCTTCTGAGGTACTTCAGTTGTATAAATATGTTGTAAATATGTATATGTATACATATCTGTCCCCTTACAAGGGTTGGAAATATTGGTTTGGGGTGGCTGGAAGGAGGTTGGTCTGTAAGGTATTTTAAGTTTGCTGTAAATAGTATGAAATATCTATGTTTTATGTACAGTTTATCTGTGCCGTTACCAAGGGGTTGCGTAAATAGTTATGTTTGGGGTGGCTGGAAGGAGGTTGGTCTGTAAAGTACTTATGTCGTTGCAAAAAGTATGTAAATATCCGTATATATAGTTCTATTACTGTAATGAACATAATTTTCTGTTTGATTTAGTAGTGTGTAAATAGTTTGCGTTTTTGTTTCTGCCCGATCCGGTTTGAGTTTATTTTTTTGTTTGTATGTGCCCTTTCGATGCACTTAAAAAGCACCGAAACTATCTTCTATGATAATTTGCATTTTTCCTTTATTTCACAAAAAACATTTTGGATGAAGGTGAGAGTTGTCCTTATTTTGGAGTTGTACTTCATATCAAAGACGCAGTACGCTCCTACCACAGTAAGTACTGCTTCTGGTATAGAAGGACATTCACAACAAAGCCGGTTTTCAGCTATTATTCTCACAAAGTTTGGGGCAAAGACATTGTCTTGAAATGTCACCACTGGAGTGCTGATATGCAATATCAGAACTGTACTGTGTCTCTCTTCCATGTTCTTTTAAGTTTTATTTGAATTATAGCTATACGATTGGTCAATGAAAAACAAATACAGTGAAACATCTTAAAAGATACCTTTTCAAGAACATATTAGCAAATAGAACATTACAGAACCAAAAGGAGCACAATGTTGCAGATGTCTAAAAATGATTTGACACCAGTTCCATATGGGTGCAACAAATAACGTCAGTCAAACGTTAAGTTTTGCTAAGAGTGAAACTATCTTCTGTGATAATTTGCCTTTTTCCTTTATTTCACAAAAAAATTTTTGGATGAAGGTGAGAGTTGTCCTTATTTTGGAGTTGTACTTCATGTCAAAGACGTAGTACCCTCCTACCACAATAAGTACTGCTTCTGGAATAGAAGGACATTCGCAGCAGAGCTGGTTTTCAGCTATTACTTTCACAGAGCTTGGTGAAAAGGTGTTATCTTGAAATGTCACCACTGGAGTGTTGATATGAATATCAGAATTGACCTGCACGATACATTTAAGAGAGAAAAGGGAACAATATTAATGAATATGAAATTTGACTGCAAGTGCTTCTGCTCACAGTGTGGTAAAAGCATGTTTTACAGCAAGATAGCCCTCATCAGTCACCATGCACCCCAAAATAACATTAAAAGAACTATTCCTTCAATGTATTAGTCACATCATTAATTCACTGCACAAAATATATACATATGCCTTATTTAACATGAAGTGTCCGGGCAAAAGGCCTCTAATCGTTTAATGACATTCACATCTTCTACATTCATAGTGTAACTGCACATTTATGATACGGAGAAGATAACAGAAAGGGAATAACATATTGAAATTCCAAAACAGCTTTCATGCAGAACACTATGTGTAAGGATCGAGTTAGCTAGTTTTATGAACTTCTCAAGGTTGACTTGTAGGTGAACTATTAACATGGAAATTTCTTTAAAATAAGGCATTTAGCAAAAAATTTTATTTAAAAATCCATATCTGATGGAAAGATTACGCTTTTCTTGATGTTACCTTGTCAAGTTGAAATCCCCAGAATGTTATGAATAAAAGAAAATTTAAAAAGAGATTGAACCAGAATGCAAAAATGCATTGAGGTTTCGATGATATACCTTGCAAATAACACCATCATGTCCAATATATTCTCAGTCACTGGTCAGATGTTATCTTAACATGCTGGAAAAATAGCACGGTTAGCATGAGCTCAAAAATTTAGGTGAGGGAAGGTGGTGGCAATTCCCCTTGGTCTAAAATTTTGGTATCTGTGAATATTGGGGAGGGGATTCTATTGTTTTAGGCTTTGACCCCCGTGACCCTAGATGACCTTTGACCCCACCCTAAAACAATAGGATTCCTCTTCTAACCATAGCACACCCACACACCAAATATGAACTTAATCAAAGTTTCCTAACATGAGATATCATGTTAACAAGGTCTTTAGAGTTTGACCCCTGGTGACTCCAGGTGACCTTTGAACTCCACAAAAAAAGATAGGGTTCCTCTTCCAACCATAACGCACCTACATACCAAATATGAACTTGATCCAAGTTTCCTAACTTGTGATATCTTGTTAACGAGGTTTTCAGCATTTGACCCCTCCCCCCGTGACCCAAGATGACCTTTGAACCTTCCCAAAAATGATAGGGTTTTTTCCCAACCATAACCCATCTACACACCAAATATGAATTTGATCCAAGTTTCCTACCTTGAGATATCGTGTTGATGAGGTTTTCAGCATTTGACCCCACACCCCTCCCCGTGGCCCCAGATGACCTTTGAACCCCACCAAAAAATGATAGGATTCTCCTTCCAACTATTATGCATCTACATACCAAGTATGAACTTGATCCAAGTTTCCTAACTTGAGACATCGTCTTAACTAAGTTTTTCGGAGTTTGACCCCAGATGACCTTTGACCCCCACCAAAAACAATAGTGTCCTTCCTCTTAATAAGGGGCACCTATGTACCAAGTTTGAGAACTGTCGGAGTTTCCCTTCTTGACATCGTGTTAACCAGCAAATTGTCACAAACACACACACACCATCATGAATGCACAGGTTTCTCTTATCATCAGAACGAATAATGTAACACCTGTTGGACTACATTAATCAGCAGGCTGATAACTGTGTGTTCTCAGTGGGGTCAACTCTTCGCATATATTCAAAGAATTAGGAATATGGAATGCAAAAAAAAAAAAAAAAAAAATGGTATTTCTGTTGTCCTGTACTGAAAGAAGCCAAAATCATTCTTTTATGTAGATTACCCTCAGCGCTTTGAAATGTATGACAGATGGAAAGTACTTACATCAGCGTCACCGTTAATAATCAGGAAGTTTTTGTCCTCTTTTAGGAGAGATGGCAGAATCCACAGAGCGGCTGTGCGAGTTGCATCTGTTAGGGGAGACAGAATACAAATGAGTCTAAATCTTTTGAGGTATTCACTATGTGTACAACCCTGTTAACTTTGTTGATACTCATCCCAGTGGCATAGCTGGAGGGGGGGGGGGCAAGGGGGCAGTGCCCCGAGCGCTGGGTTTGGGGGGCGTTGAAATGGAAGAAAGAAATAAATAAGCACTTTTAGAAAAACATGACGAAATAGATGTAGATTGTCAGGCAAAATTGTTCCAGTTACTAATAAGGGTCTGGACTGTAGTTGTTTTTATAGATTACGGTATCTTTCTATTCCATTTCCATCATATTCTCTATTTTGTCCTGTTCTGTAGTTGCTGCAAGTCACGTAAATTCCGGGTATTTCATTTGGCTTCAAAGCTATACGAAGTTGCAAACATCATAATGCAGTTTCAACAGTGAGGAAGAACCTATCTATGAGAGAATAAAATTAGTTATTTGGATTTACAGTAAATATGTTTCTCAGAGAGTTTACTTACTTTCAGGGGGCGATCGGGGGTGGGAGGTGAGGGGATATATCCCCCATGGAAATGGAAAGGGGATATAATACATCATATCCCCCAATTAATTTCTGGGCCAAGGACTGTTTTCATGCCTATATATCTACACATCACAATACATTTACAGCTCTGTTTGGATGTATTTCTAGCCTACTATTCTACAATTTTTCGCGCAACACGCGATTATGTATAGACTATAATGTTGCTGTTGCGCTAGGCTATAGGTAGCTCCAATCATAGATGGCTTTAGTAGTTTGGCTTTCCTAGTTTTCTTCGAACTGGTCGACTCAAACTGGAAAAGGAGTTAGTCTGTTGCAGTGTCATTAATTCAAATATGGTGTGAAATAACACTTCATAAACAAGTAATAGTTTACCGTAGCCTACATTGGCCCAATTATAAAAATATGATCTGTATTTTTCATGGGTCTGTGAAGGGGGTTTGTAAAGCCAAAAATTTCTCAAGGGGAGAGGGAACCCCTCCCCTCAGTACGGCGTCCACGGCAGTGTTCTTCACAGATTTGCAAGCCAGGGGGCGGCTTTCAACTCATCACTAGAAATATTGATAATTGAGATGCTAAATGATACAATTTTTGCATTTTTTAGGGAGCGGTTGCTATTTTCAGGGGGCAGTCGCTTCTTCATAGGGGCGGCAATTTTCACTAAAGGGGAGGGCCGCCCCCTAACCCCCCTCGTGGAGAACACTGTACGGTCATGCATTCTGTCGCACATATCCTCACACTCTCAAAAAGACATCGCTCACCCCGTGCTAAAATTTACAGCGCATGGTACGGTATGGATATGCTTAAAGCCTATACAACCAATATCAATTTATTTCAAAATATAGTAATTATAACATGGGACGCCATTTTCTGCTCTTTCCCCCGGGCGCCGATACCTCTTGCTACGCCACTGACTCATCCCCAGCTAAAACAGCTTGACTTAGGTGGGGTGTCACATGGCCAGACTAGCATTTTTGTGCACAAACAAAATCCCTAATGGCAGGGGACGTCGGTCCAATATGGACCGTGGGCTGGGAGTGTCGTGTATATTAGCCACAGAAAATTTTGTTTTGCTAGCTTAATGTAAGATAATTGTAAATAGTTCATGGTTGTGTTTTTGCCGGTCCGGTTGGGGTTTTTCTGTTTTGACAGTGTCCGTTTCTATGCACTTAAAAAGCACTACATGGGAACCTAAGACTAGCACTTTGCCATTTATACACAAACCATTTTCAACCTTGGTGTAGACATCCCCAGGCATATGCCTTAAGTTGTATAAGTCCTGGGTAGGACTTTAAACTGCATCCGGTTGTGGAGTTTGTTTGAACGTGGGAGTAATGGGGTTACCCTTTGCCACAACTGCCTCCGGGGCACCCTTGGGCAAGGTGCACCTGTATTTGCCCCGGTGCTTTTAAGTGCTGTTGCCTTCGGGCGTGGTGTTGCCTTCGGGCGTGGTGTTGCCTTCGGGCGTGGTGTTGCCTTCGGGCGTGGTGTTGCCTTCGGGCGTGGTGTTGCCTTCGGGCTTGGTGTTGCCGTCGGGCGTGGTGTTGCCGTCGGGCGTGGTGTTGCCTTCGGGCGTGGTGTTGCCTTCGGGCGTGGTGTTGCCGTCGGGCGTGGTGTTGCCTTCGGGCGTGGTGTTGTCTTTGGTTGTGTGGTCTTTGTGGGGCTTTGTTTTCAGTGTGGCCGGGGGGAGGTTGGTCTGTGGGGTATTTGGATTGTCAGTGTGTGTGTGGTTCTATTGTTGTAATGAACATAATTTTCTGTTTGATTTGGTGGTGTGTGGATAGTTTCGCCTTTATGTTCCTGTCCGACCGGTTTGAGTTTGTTTTTTGTTTGTATGTGCCGTTTCGATGCACTTAAAAAGCAATTGTATAAGGATGATATTTCTAGAATGAATTAAAGGGCAAATGAGGTCACAATAATTGGCTCTTTTGAATCATGCACATGTCCTTGGATAATATTCTGTACTATAATATGCAGAGTTTAAGGATTGACTGTCAGATTTAAGTTACACTTTATACTGCCACATTTTGAAAACAGTACAGTCAAATCCAAGTTCAGCTCTTCCTACACCATTTCGGCAAAGGCTTTAAAAGCTCAGAGGACCACTTTTCATGTCAAAATGACCACTTTAAATGTACATCATTTTCCATAGAAAGAAAATAATGTGATTAAGGAGACAACATAAGTATAGAAGGTATGGCTGATGCTGTGTTCATGAACATTAAGGCAGTGGGATCACAAGATTCAGATCCTGCAATTTTCTCAAAGATTTAAAATCTTGTGTCTGCAACCCACACCTTCTGAGATAAATCTGTTGGAGGAAAAACTTTTGTGTCACAACTTATTTAGATCATGTCCCTCCCCCATTTTGTAATAAATATCCCATCCAAAGTTACTGCACCGTGTGTCAACACTGGGCTGATGTTTCTTGTATACTATTGGAAGTGATACCACCTACATGGCATGAAAACTGCAGGAGATAAAAGAGAACTTTAGAAAATGACTAACCATATCCTGGGAGAATAAGAAAGGGTAAGTATCTTTGATGTCTATGATAGGCTTCCTTTCAAGAATTAATGATCTTCTGTGTCCAAATGTTACAGCCATAAGAGATTTCACTTTTTTCATATCTGGCTTCTTTGTTTAGTCTTGCTGCATGCCCTTCACATACATATCTATAGTCTCTTCTGTCTCTCCTTCTGGTATAATTGCTGCTGAAGCACGTTTTCCTGCAGGCTCTCCTGTGGAGGATAGCGATTTCTTTCGTTTCTTGGATACTTCTTCAAATTTCATGTGTCGCCGTTCATTGCGAAACTTGTCTTTCAAAGCATTTTTAACAGCGTCCTACGAAGTCAGTAAAAAAGTGATAAAAAGTACATGAAAGGGCTCTGCATCACACGATATACTTCAAGGTGCAAGTTAATTACCTCACAATTACCTACCTTTTCCTAAGAGGAATATAAAAGGGGCAATTCTCTGTTTAGAGGTTGTTAGTCAAAAATGCATGTTTACTTGCCACATAGACTAGCCAAGCTGCACCTCACACATTATGTGAGAATGAAGAAAAATTGATGTAGTCAGGTGTTTTCATCTGAAATTGCCTTTGGCAATTACTGTAATAGGTCTTGGGAGTTTCCCCAGACAGTTTAAAACTTTGAAACAGGACTAAAGGTACATTTGAAGGTTTTTCAATTATTAAATATACAATTTCAACATTGTGTCGGTTCAGTTCTTCGGCGAGTGCAGACGTGTTTTCGTTTCGCTCTCGCCTTGGCTATATACTATATAATTTGACGTGCTTAAAGGCGGACACGACCAAACGGTACAACGTTATTTCTTAGGCGTGTTGTCTTGTGTTGGCGAGGGCTTGGTCTTGTTGGGTTTCTCCGACCACGCCTGGTTTTTCTGTGTAATTTAGGTTGGGTTTCTTTATTTTTTTCTTGAACAGTGTTTGTTATAGTTTTGAGGTTTTTCCTTGGGTTCGCGTGGCCTAGTGCCACTCTCACTTGCTGCTATGCCCGGAGGTCGGGATAGCAGCATCGTTAAGTTACAGTTTGAGTCGAGGGGGAATGTTACACCCCAGCAAGTTTTTCTCTGTGTTGAAGAACAATAAGGTAGAAGTTAAGGACATACAGATGTTGCAGGCCCTTGCACCCCGGAATACATATGACCTGAAGTTCCGGACTGATGCTGCCCGAATCAAGGGGGTTTCCTCCCTTAAGGGAGTGGAGGGTCTCACTGTCACCCCATATGAATCGACTCTGTGGTGGTGACAGTGTTGTACCTCAATTTTGAGTAGATCAGGGCCTGGTGGGCGAGGGTTCTAGGGCAGAGTACGGAACTGTCTCTGACTGGCGTTGGGTCAAGTACAATGAAGGTGGAATTGGCCGTATTCTCAACGGGAAGAGACAGTTCCGTATGGAGCTGGAAAGGGGACATTCCCTCCGTCCTTTTCATAGGGGGTTCAAAGGCCCACATCAGGTATTTTGGCCAGCCCCGCACTTGTTTTCAATGTAGAGAAGGAGGGGCACGAGGCCAAGTCATGTCCAACAAGCGATGGTCTGGGCCGGCCGTGCCTGAGTTGGGGCATGACAAAGAACCTGTCCCAACGAGGTGCGGTTGTAACCTGTGTGGGGAGGAGGGAACATGTCTCTGGTGCCTGCCCCACGTCATACTCTGCACGTGCTAGTGCAGATGTGGAGCCGGCAGGTGAACCCTCGCAATTCAGGCCCGAAACCAATGATGGGAGGAACCCAAGGTCCCCTTCACCTGATGAGGTGGCACATCAGGTGGAACACGACTTCCCAGCTTCCAAGTAATGTGGGGTGGTCTCTGGGAACCCAGTGGTGGGCCCTTCTCTCCCTTCCCCATCAGCACCTGCGGCACCCCCCCCAACAGTTCCTGGGGGGGGGGGGGGGCCGGAATTTCAACAGTGGAGAAAGACCTTAATCTTTCATCAGACTCAGAGTCTGACACTGTCATGTCAGATGTTGGAGGACCTGCCTCAGAGCCTCCACCAAAGGTCCCCACCATCCGGGGAGGACTGGTTTGATTTGTGTGAGGGGTTCAATCAGAATCTCAGTTAAAAAGGGTCGGCCTCAGGCGAGGTGTCAGATCATGGAGTCCATCTTATTATGCCACCCGCACCAAACATAAATAAAAAGGCCAGGTTCAGAAGACGGTTTTGTAGTTACACATTACACATGCAATCATGACTGGTCTTCTGTCCCTCATGACCCTAAACGTTTAATGGCATGAGGGACAGTCGGAAACGGGTCAAGAATATTCCAGTTTTGCAAATCATTAGGTGTGGACTTCGTTTTCCTCTAGGAGACTCACATTGTTAACGAGGACGGACGTCTACACCTGGTCCTATGAATGGGGTGGGGCTTGCACGCTTCCTTTTGGTTTCCTCGTCTTCTTGTGGATCTGTTATTTTAGTTTCACCCAGATGGACTTCCCTGGTCGGAAAAGTTGATCATGATCATGAGGGCCGGGTGATATGCATCACCATAAAAACATCCTGTGGGAACTTCATGCTATGTAATGTTTACACACCAATCAGCCTACAGACAGAAGGGATTTTTTTACTACCCCTTCCATCCTTCGTTCCTGGCTGTGCCCCTTGTATCCTAGCTGGAGACTTTACAAACACTGCGTTTCCCGACACACAGTTTCGACAGAATGTCTACGTGCACATCTTGGAGCTGTGGTGTCGGCATGTACGGAATTGGAACATGTTTACAAAGAATCACGACATGGTTGACGTTTTGTGAGAGTGCAAACATCCCGGCTTGTCCGTGTTCACTTGGCACCGCTATGCCCTGATGGCACGGACGCCTCAAGGTTGGACCGGGTGTACTCTCCGCCTGCTCTGTCACCGAGTGACTGTGAAGTTGTTGCATGTCCAATTTTCGGACCATGATGCAGTTACTGTCTCCTTCCAACCCCCAGAGTCATGGCCAGTAGGGAGGGGGGTTCTGGAAAATGAACACAGATATTCTAACGGAGGCTGAATATAGCAAACAGTTTAAGGCCAGGTACGAAGGGTGGCGAACATTGAGGCCGGCCCTTTTCAACGGGTTTAGAGTGGTGGGACGACGTAAAGTCCCGCAACAAACAGTTTACATTGTAATACTGTGTAGCAAGAGCTCGTCGAAGAAGGGAGGAGAGTTCCTCTCGCTTGCTCTAGGGAGAGGAATGGGGACTCCTCCGCACTTCACGCAATCCAGCAGTATCTTGATGAAAAAACTACACGGGGCACGCGTTCGTGCTCGAGTGCATTGCGTGGAGGAGAGGAGAAACAACCATCAAGTTCTACCGGGACGTCACAAAGTATGCCATCGATCGCGCCGTATTATATAAAAGGAGTGCCGTGACGTCCACGGTGTGGTACGTAAGGACCCTCTCGTCATCGTGGAGGTATTTAAGAGCTTCTACGAGCAGCTATATAACCCAGGCAGATGTCGATGAAAGCTTCAAAAGTCCCTAATTAGATAATATTGACAAGACCCCCTCTAAAGATCAGAACGATGAACTTGGTTCCCTGTTGACTGTTGACGAGCTCTGGAAAGGCCAGTGGGCGAAGATGAAAGGCGGAAAGGCGCCTGGGTCCGACGGTGTATTCCGGTGGAATTCTATTAAACGCTTCTGGGGTACCGTTGGACATGATCTCCGCGATGTATTTCTTCTCTGCCTTCCTTGCTGGCTCATTGAGCCTCTCGCAGCGCACAGGCGTGATAACTTTGTTGCCCAAGTCAGGAGACCCCCCTCGAACCGAAAAATAAACGGCCACTCACCCTGTTAAATGTAGACTACAAGATTTCTAGCGAAAGAGCCCTTTGTAACAGGCTAGGAACAGTTATGCCGATCTTGTAAGGGTCCTTTCAGACATGTGCGGTGCGGGGACACAGTATTCAGCAGAACCTCTGGTTGGTGCGGGACTTAGTAGAATACGTGATGGACCGTGATCTTCCATGTGCCCATAAGTCTCCCTCGATCAGGAGAAGGCCTTCGACATGGTTGATCACGGATTCTCTTTAAAATTTTGAACAGAAATTTGAGCTTGAATCCAGTTTTTGTTGTTAAATGAATCTCCTTACTGTATAATAGCGTATATACAGTCGGGTTATCGTTAATGGCCTACCCTCGGACCCTTCAGAGTCCAACGTGGGGTACGACAGGGGTGCCCCCTATCACCTCTACTTTGTGTTGTTGTTAGTGAATCCCTTCAAGAGCCTTCCAAGTTGAGCCTTTGTTTCGACCATTTCGCATACCCGGTGGTGCTGAAGTTAAGTGCCTTCAGTATGCTGACGATGTCACTTGCGTAGTCTCCGACATGGCTTCCTCAGGGCCCTTTACTGGCACGTTTGTCTAAGTTTTCAAAGAGCCACAGGTGCCAGACGGAACCCCACTAAGACCAAAGGACTCCGTCTAGGTAAGTGGCGGTCGACAAAACTGCCCTTCACGGCATCATGGGTAGACGGCGCCATAAAGATCAATAGCATATGGTTTGGCTATGTGTTCACCCGAATTACTTACCTGGAATGAGAAAGTGGAACCTGGTGGAGGCTAGGTTGAAGGACTTCGGCGGATCGCCACATTAAGTCTGTTGGGAAGGTAACAGTTATCAATCGTTTCATTTACCCCCTCTTGTGGTATCCAGGCACTGTTCTGGCTGCTCCAGAGGGGTGTCCTGGTGCGCCTCGAGAGGGCTGTGTTTAGTTTTTTATGGGTCAGGGAAACGACGGAGGCTGGTTAGAAGAGGGGTGGTATACCAGGATCTTAGGCGCGGGAGGGTTGGGCCTTGTGCATTTTCCTTCCAAGCTCCGTTTTCTCTCCTGACCAAGTGTGTTTACAGTGCTGTGGATAGCGGAATGCCTTTTGGCCTACTTTTCCGTTACTGGGGGGGATTATCATTCCGTCGGTTCTTTCCCCCCTCCCTGTTTAGTAACGGTGAGCCCCACAGCTGGAGACCCACGGGGGCATACAGTCAAAATGAGGGACACGCTCCGTATCATGTCATACAGTGGGGGACGTTTCGCAGTCAAGTGCAAGGGACCTATACCGGGCTGTTTTTGATAAATTGGTTGGCCAGATCCAATCCAGCAACTATGCCTCAGGGCCGGATGTGTGGCGCGTAGTCCACAGGCAGATCATTAGATTACCGCAGGGCGAGACCTGTTGTGGCGAATCGCACATGACGCCATCGTAACTAATCTCAAGCGCCTTCGGTGGCGTCTTGGAGATGGCGTTTGCCCCCGTATCAAGATGCACAAAGGGGAGAGTGTGCCACATGTGTTTTGGCAGTGTGACTTTGTGGCCTATTCTGGGAATGGTTCAAGTCCTGACTGATCGCCTAACGTTTTGCAACACCTGGGCGGTCAGCCAGGACTATGCTTTGTATGGTCTCTCACCTCCGCCATGCAATGCAAGTGTTCAGAGCATACTTACCTTTGTTTCGGCCTCCATAAAGCTGGCCTTATGGAGAGACCGATGTAATATTGTATTTAGGGGGGTGGGGAGGCCTGCTGATGTCGTACTGGCGTCGGTGAGGGCGGAGGTTAGGCTGAGGGTTGAGTCCGACTTCGTTCGTTTGCCAAGGTCGGCGTTCGGTAGGCGATGGGGTCCACTTGTTTCAGTGAGGGCGGACCGGGTGGTAGTCAACTTGTAAATATTGATTTTGTAAATATGAATTGACTGTAATGTGTAAATAGTGCTGTGTTTGTACATATGTGGCTTCTGAGGTACTTCAGTTGTAAATATGTTGTTAATATGTACATGTATACATATCTGTGCCCTTACAAGGGGTTGGAAATACTTGTTTGCGGTGGCTGGAAGGAGGTTGGTCTGTGAGGTATTTAAGTTGTTGCATAAAGTATGTAAATATCTGTATATATTGTGCTATTACTGTAATGAACATAATTTTCTGTTTGATTTAGTAGTGTGTAAATAGTTTGCGTTTTTGTTTCTGCCCGATCCGGTTTGAGTTTATTTTTGTTTGTATGTGCCGTTTCGATGCACTTAAAAAGCACAGTTGTAAATATGTTGTAAATATGTATATATGTGTATGTAAATATCTGTACATATAGTTCTATTACTGTAATGAACATAATTTTCTGTTTGATTTAGTTGTTTGTAAACAGTTTGCATTTATGTTTCTGCCTGATCCGGTTTGAGTTTTTGTTTTTGTTTGTATGTGCCTTTTCGATGCACTAAAAAGCTCAACATTTAACCATTTGAAATTAGCAAAAGCATTTTCCCAAGATATAATATTTTACAAGAGATGCAAATGTTCTGATACTTAATAATTTTACATGCTGTTTTGGTCCTGGTAAAAAACACCCTGTTTTTTTCTAACCTGACCTTCTATTCTTCTACTGAGGTATATCATGTTTCAAACCAAATCGCCTTAGGCTATTTTTATCACCACACGAAGGGTCTTTCCCACTCAGGTTACAACTACAATAACTCAACACTGCCTACCGCACTTCTAAATTGCCTGTGCTCTCTTCAATTTCAATTGAAAATGCAAGTTGCATAGAAAAGCATCCTTTGAAATGACTGTGGGCCAATTGGCAAGGTGACAGAGTTTAAAATC
>JAIZAY010001595.1:0-14125 GCA_029531755.1 Holothuria leucospilota | reverse complement strand
CAAGCGGTTCCTGCATTCAAATCTAACTGTCACACTTTCTCCTTCCACACGCTTCTTTTTAAGTCATTGATGTCATGCTATTTCATCGTAAAGTACAACTTCTGCCGAACTTGTACCTCCGTCACTGGTACATTTAATATAGAGTTGTAAGCATTTAAGCTTCAAGCTTCTCATGCTAAATCACTTCCAGCACACTGCCAATCCTAATCCTAGATATTATAGAAAACGTAGCCCCCCCTCAGAAGTGCATATCATGCGTACGCATTAGGGATCAATGCAGCCTTATATACGTCCTGAGCAAGCATACGGATAGGGGTAGGGACTAGGGTTATGTACACAGTACAGTACGCATACGGATAGGGGTAGGATTAAGTGGTACACATATGGATAGGGTTATAAAATGCATAGAGCGCATAATGCATTTGTTTGCGCACAATTTCAAACTTAACAATTCAATTGCGCACACAATTAACAAACTAACCTGGGCCTAGGCCTATGCTAATCTGGCTTCAACCAGTCTCAAACCGTCTCGCCACTGACCAAAACGAATGCCCATCCCCCGTACCAAAACCAGATACCCACGCTCAAATTGAGTTCAAAACGTGTTATCCCCCGCTACTAAAAACGAATCCCGGATTTGGTAGCCGTTATCTTCGCTTACAGTATGCCTACTCTGAAGTTCAAATAATTTTTTAAAGTACAGTTATTGGAATGAAATGGAAATTTTCTGGAAAATTTAACCTTTTATGTTAAATTGTGGTAATCATTCCACGTTCGTCTGTAGTAAAACTAACAGTTAGGCCTAGGCCCTTAGGCCAACTTTTATTTCTATGGCCTAGGCCTAACATTAGTCAGATAGCATCTCAGTTTTCCGTTCTAATGTTAGTAAGTTCTAACGTTATTGTAGGCCTAGGCCTGCCTAACTTTATCGTAATCGATCCTCATACACTCAATTTTATTAACATGTCTCAAGTTTTCTTCAAGTTTCCAACCGAAAGTTTTAATTTGGATTCCTAAAATCATGTTCAAAGTCTCTATGGCGGGGACGTTTTGACTTCTCATGTATAATAGTACGGGGACGTTTTGGTAAAAAGCGGGGACGTTTTGTTAGCGAAAATGCGGGGACGTTTTGGTCTGGGGACGTTTTGACTGGATACCTGCAATCTGGGGTTCACACTCACAGTGAGTGTAAGAGTGTAAAAATAGGCCAAGTTATAAGCTTCGTCAAAACATTGTCGTACCTTGTTAGTATATATAACTTATGTATAGTGTATTATATATGTACATATAAATCGGAACGCCTGTGTTTGGAGGTGTGTAAAGGAAAGACACTGTCACACACTACAGCACTGAACTTCATTTAAGTTACTGTCAAATACAGGCCTTAACATTAGGCTACTAGCCTAACATTGTTAGCTTGCTCGTTTCAGCTTAGCTCAAGTCAAGGTTTTTATTCTCATTTCTTACCGTGGAAGTTCATTACTGTTTATGATAACCGCGACAGTCAATTTCAAACGTTTACTAGACTTTCATGACCATCAGCAAAATTAAGCCTACTAGTTTCAATTTTCAAAGTCAAACAGGGGGTTTTTCGTCAAGAACCTTCTCTGCCAGACTTCGGTATCACACTCACAGTATGGTTCAAACGGAGCGCTTGTTTAGATGGCGCTATTTACTTTTGAGAGCTTTGTTCGTTCACGTCACTCGGCCAGTTCTATCAAGAGCGATTCTCTATCAAGCTGACTTACATAACAGGTTAAAGGGCACAGGGGGGCTAAGGCCCCCATAAGATGCCCTGAAGTCCATACAACCTTAAAGGGGAATTTTCATGATCCCAGACAGTTCCAATTCTCCCAACTATGCATCTTCTAGCTCCTCTTATAACTGTATGAGGCTCTTCCTTGTGCAAGAATAAACCTGTTTTATCGCCTAAGGCCATGTCCTGGTGAGCACACAAGGCTATAAAATGTAATAAAAGTACTCGCTCTGCCTTGTGTGGAATGTGAGCTACTCTGCATCTTTCAAATTTTCAAACCTTGATGTCAATCAAACAGCAGTCACCAACTGAGAATTTTGATATACATACACTAAAAATATACTTTGGGGTGATGACAGTCTGACAGTCAGTTTGGTGTTGGTTGGTTTTTTGTTTTCAGTTAAGGTTGTATGGACTTCAGGGCATCTTATGGGGCCTTAGCCCTCCTTTGCCCTTTAACCTGTTATGTTATGTTATGTTATGTTATGTTATGTTATGTTATGTTATGTCTTTAACTGAAAAAAAAAACAACCAACCAACACCATACGAGCCCAGCACAAATTAGATCCTACCACAGTTATGGAAGAACTGTTCAATGTTAACCTTAAAGGGGATATGCAGTCACCCCAACTTGAAGTAGTGTAGTAGACTGTCCTGTTTCATGATTGGCTCTTGAGAGTAATGTTACAATATTTTTTCTCCTCAAATGTGAAATTTACTAGAAGTAACTGATTAGTTTACCTTGAATATGCAATTCTGAAGTCCTAAAATATTGTGAAAGATACTTTTCAGAGAAAGAAGAAGAAAATTGTGAGATTTAGCTGTTGCTTCAAAATAAGTTTGGGACGACTGCTCTTGCCCTTTAAAGCAGTGCACAGATGTAGAGTTAACTACCCACTTAGGCAGACTATTCCACTCGTTAACAACTCTATGAGAGAAGCTGAACTTCCTAATGTCGAGCCTTGCAAAACACTTAACTAGCTTCTTACAATGCCTCAAGTCCGAGAATTATTTTGAACCCTTAAATAATTGCAAGATGACAAAGGATTCCTTTCAGAGAGAAATTTGTACCCCTGAAGCATGTCCCCCTAACTGTCCTTCTCAACTCCAGGATGGTAAGCCCAAGATGCTTAAGTCTAATATGATAAGGTAGGCGTTTCCCCTCGGGTATAAGGCGAGTGGCTCTCCTCTGAACCTGCTCTAAAAGAAACTTGTCCTTTTCATAGAAGGGACTCCAAGCCTGGGCTGCATAGTCAAGGTGGGGTCTTACCAACTGCTTATACAGATTTAGTACAATTTCTTTACTAAAACTACTGAAATTCCTCTTGATCAATCCAAGCAAACTATTAGCCCTAGCAGCAGCAGCTGCACACTGTCTAGATGGCTTTAAATCGCCTGTAATAACTACACCCAGATCTTTCTCAAAAGTCACATCACTCAGAATACTACCATTCATGTTATAATCATAGCTGAAATTTTTAGGACCAAAGTGAAGGACTTTGCACTTATCTGCATTAAAAGACATTTGCCAAGTCTGAGACCAAGAATATAACCTATCCAAGTCTTTTTGCAGAAAGGAGGCATCATCCTCCTTACGCATTTGGGTAATAAGCGTTTCAAACAAGAGGGGGTCTTCTACATGAAACCGGCCTTAGCTTCAATGGCAACGCTCATATGATTAATTTACGTCATGCCTGAAAAATAAAATCGGCACCTTTCTTACGAGAGGGGACATAAGGCATGCTAGGACCAGGATTCAGTTTATATGGAGACCCTTTTTACTAATTGTTTCGGGAAAAATGCCCACTAGGAAAGTTCACTGATCATGATTATTTCGGGGTCTACCGGAGCTATTTTTAATGTTTTTGTTCAGAATTAATAAGGGGGACTGGGTAATTTTAGTTAAACTTGGCTTTTTTTTTCGTTGCTTACCTCACCATTTCTGAAGCGTTTTGGCTGTTGTGAGAACGCACTGCCTGACTTGGGGGTAAAGCCATGCAGGATATATGCCCTACTGGCGGCGGTAAGCTCCCCAACTGGGGAGTGGGAGCCACGAGAAATTATGACAAATTGAAATCTACGGGTTGACCGAAGGATGGGGAACGCAATGCATTCGGTGCTCTTCTGCCTGTCTGCCGGAAACATTGGGCTTTCTTGGAGAAAATTTGAGAATTGTGTGTGTGTGTGTTTAATTATGGTGACATAAAACCAGACAGAGCTGTTTCGGCTCAGTAGTTAAAGAGTGAAATACCCAGTCTGATGACAGATCCGTTGAATTATTTCGATAAAGTAAGTATCTTTTACCATTCTCGGTGTACCTCTTCAAAGTTTGAACTGGTTTCTGTAATAACCAGTATTGCCTATGCAAAAGTAATGCTGTGGAACGGCTGCACAGTATTTCTTTAGTTAATCCTATGGTGCACACACTTTGATGAGATGGTAGTGATATTTTTCAAGAAGACTACTCTTTAATACTGATAATATAAATCCCTTGAGATATATCAATGTTAGTGTCTTTGAAATGAAGGTTAAAAGAAAAAAGAAACTAATGAGCCGTGTGGTGAGTCGATCCCTCCCGATTCCTCTTTACAAAATCGCATATTATGCATAGTAAAATTTCATATGTGTTTATTCGTGATGTAAGTGTAAAAATAAATTTACTTTGTAAACTGGTCCATACTTGAGAGATTTTAATCGGAATTTTGGCTAGTTTCATGGGTCTCATTTAGTTTTGACATCAAACAACCAATAACGTTATTTTCATGCCGCCAGACCTTTAAGAACATTTGAAAACTTGCGGTTTGTAGGAACTTGAAAAAAAAAAACACTTGGAAATTATGGGTTTAGTATTGAAGAAATTTTAAAACTTTAGGTTGTTACTGAAGAGCCTGCCAAATCAAATAAACCGTTGATATTGGTGGGTCGCCGTAAGGGATTTTATACTAAGTCGTTGTCGTATCCTTAGGGCTCCCAGACGAAATTGTAAAATTTCCACTACAATGGGCCAGCCTTCTCCGAAGGGGTACCACCCCCCCCCCCTCCACTTCCCCGTCCCCACCTGGCACTACTCATTCTCAGCAAGTTTGTTGGGTTCCGTTAATTGTGATTGTCGTTTAAAGTTATTCCTTTTGACTCCCTTAGCGCTTAAATATACACAAGATGTATCTGGAGTCACTAAGATAATAAGTCAGTGAGTCTAGTTGTGTTTACCGACAAATACCATTTCGACCCGGCGTTACGTTGGCACAACCGAAAGAGAAGGAGCCAGCGTATTCACTGGTATGGGACGCGAATCCCTGAAGGATTTTTTTTAATTGGTGGAGAAACCTACCTAAAGGTAGCACAAGCGTTCCCTGACTTTTAGCCTGTTAATTTGAGCTGGTCTAAGTTCCCATCAAAACCTAACGAAGGAAGTATCCCCCTCTACAGCTCCCTACCCTTGGTAATAACACGACTGGCTGTTTGGAATAGCCTTCTTCGGGTGTTTGTAAGTACGAAAGCATTGAAAAGCATAGAGTGAGAAAGACTTGGCATTGGGTCTTCCAAGCAACCCAAGAAGTTTCCCGCGGAGCGGACTTAGTTTGCTCAGTCCCCCTGCTTCCCAAACCACTTTAGGGATATGACTGAACAAGGAATACACCGTACAGCCTGATACGTAGGCAGCCCATGGGGTTGTTTTCGACACATGGGGAGCTGTACACTTGGCATATACAACGTCTGACTGGCAGACAAAAGTTTGTTTTAACTACCACCGGGTAGCAAAGGACGTACAGGGCACCTTCCTGAGGGAGACTTCTTCGGGTTGGACATGAACCTTTTGCTGATGTAGGCCATAAGTGACTTGGATGGTGCTAACTTTGACAAAGCATTGAATCGGTAATTTCTAGAGATCCTCGATACCTGGACCACCTAACCCCGAGTAAGTACGCCACTGCTAATATGGCCTAATGGTGGATGCCATATTCCAATAAATTTGTAATAGGTCTATTGTAATTTGTGACGGGTAAAACCATGCAGACGATGTAGTATAGACCCTCGCATTCAGAGTTTGCAGCGGACTGATACTAGAGTGGGCTGTTCATGGATGTGGATAGACCTATACCCACATCACTAGTGCGATGGGTTACTACGACTCTGAAGTCACTTATATTGCGGGTCATATAACTTCTCCACTGTCCACAATGTTCCTGTACCTTAACATTGCAAATTCAACCCGGTTATAATCATGGAGCTAATATTTGGACCAGGTAGAAGCTCCATGCTATAATTCTCTTTTGGGGCGATACTTTTCCAGACCATCCCTCTCTCGATCTTATAGGGAGCTTGCTTCAGAGGTGAAATTCAGTGAACGCGTTAGCTGTTCAGGAGGACACTGCGCTACCCACAATGTCTTTAGTACATGTCCTAGAGTCCTCTTGGGTTTGTTTGTCCTCCAGGACAGGGGCGTCAAGCCGTATTCAAATGTGTGTGGGGGGGGGGGGGCGGGGACATACATGACAGCACAAACCAATCCCTTTGGTTTTGAAGAGGGGGTGTCTTCCTATAGGCCCTTTCCTCCTCCTCCCCCTTATGATGACTGACGCCCTATTCTAATAACAGGCCCGTAGCCAGGAATTCTGATACAGGGGGGCACCGACACCTCATAGAGGGGCACCGAAGAAGATTATGTTTGTTGTCAGTAGTACCACCACAGGATTACAGTTTGACGGAACTACAAGGGATTATATCTCAAGTTTACCACACATAGCTTAAAGGTATCGGTTTTGCGTGTGCACATACGCGCGCCGAAGCGCCCGAAATTTCACTCTTCTGATGGAAATTTTTCCCTCCGCTTGCAATACGGAGACGTAAAAATTCTCCACAAGGGAAGGGAACAACACTATAATCACGATATATCTTCAGCTCAGCAAGCGCAGGTGAAGCCGATTAAGTACTTTGCGAACGACGAGGCGGGACCAGGGGCTGCCATTATAGGCAGGCTTGGTGTGATCCAGTATGATTTTGTTAGGACCCAGAGGGAAATTCCCCGAATATGTGGCGAATTAACAATATGGGAAGACTAGCATGGAGCTTTGAGCAGGACTTTGAATGACAGTGAGAGCACACCAATGCCTTCACAGTTCACACTTCGGATGGCCATTATCGTATTTCTACTTTGAACGAAATTTTACATGAAAGAAAAACAGAAAAAGTAAATTTTGGAATAAATTTTTGGTACGAGTAAATTTAGCTTCAAACCGTATAGTCGTCGGGGAGCGAATGTTACTCAAGGTACTAGATTACTACATGAAAGCCCCTTAATGTCCGGGATCTAACTTTGAGACTTCACCTAGCTTTGGCTGGAAGAGTTCACTTGAATTTTTGTACTAATAATGTTCATGGGTGATGTTTCTTCGCTTGTGAGAATTGCTCGCGAAGCGCGCCGAAATTTTTCAGGAAAATTATTTACCATGGTAAAACCTGCATACAGACTCAGCAAGGGGTGGTGGAAAGATAAGCCCGACGAAGGGACCTGGCTCCCCTAAGAGGTCCAGCAACCCGAAGCCCCGTCTGAAGCAATGGGTTACAGATTGGATACTGAACGCGAAATTTTGGGCGACCGGCGAAAAATTTGGGGTTCTTTTGAAGTAAAATTGAAAATATTTGGTTCTTATTAAGGTAGAAAATTTGGATTTCTATGGAAGAATCTGCCCTCTTCGTCCCAGACAGTTCCAATTCTCCCGACTAAGTTACTCCATCCAAAACTGTGTTGAGCCCCCCCCCCCTCCTTGTGCAAACACAAACCTAGTTTATTGCTTAAGGGCATATCCTGTTGGGCGTACAAGGCCATAATATGTAACCAGAACATTCTCTGCGCATGCTGTGTGTTGTGAGCTTTGATGTTAATCAAAGAGCATTCACCTATGACCAATTGAGAATTTTGCTTTCTCCCAACCAAAATGTATTTGGGGTGATGAGTGTCTGTCTTTAAGAACAAAACCAAGACGCCGGGCGACTGATCGCGAGGGGATGCCCCGTTCCACCAACCCTGGACATTGAGACACTTTACGTTTCATACAAAAATGATTATCATGATGTTGAGTCTGAATTAAGAATCTTCCCCATTGTAAGAGAAAGAGAATGGAACTTTTTATGGATTCAGTTTTGTGTTTTTCCGGGAATCACACCTACATGAAAGAACAATAGCCTAATTGTGGAACCTGTACATTTATAAATTAAGCCAACATATCTGAAACGCGTGGTCAAGCTATATGTAACTAAAGACGAACGCGCGCGTAGCGCGCGAAAATTTTTGTGACTTTAGAACAAAAATGTTACAGAGAACAAAATACGTTCATTATTAAACTCCTTTTGGGATCATTTTTTGGTTACAAATCGCTTGGTGTCATACCAGGGCCACCGTTTACATGTACTAAAATTTTATTTTCGATCGATTTTCCGTATAGGGGGGCACAGTGGTCCTCACGGGGAGGGGGGGTGGGCACGGTCCCCTCGTGCCCCGGCCTGGCTAATAAGAATTATCATTTCAAAGTTTACATGACCATTATTGAGATCTGCCAGGTGAAATTCACGGAGTCCACGGAATTACTTCAAGATGTTATTTTATCATGTCCCAAAATAGCTGAAACCACGCTTTGCAGCGTGGATCATTGTCGGTGATCATGGACCCGACTAGGCCCGTTGCTAGGATGACATGTTTGGGGGTGTGAAGGTGACCGTCCCAAATTCCGACTGGCTGGATGTTTTTTCCAGCTGAGTGAAGGCGTGTAAATTGCACTTTTTTATGAGCGCTCTGCGTTTTGTATACAGCAGTGGGGCCCCTTCGTTTGTCACTACATAAATGTGTCGTCCTGGGCAGGTTTAGTTAGTTAGATGAGGTCTAACGTCCCAGTTTCCAGCCAATTGGTTTAAGTCGAGACGACCACGGCCTTTTTTCCAGTTGTGGCTCACTGGCTTGTTTGCCCTACTCCATTGCTTATGCTGAGCACCAAGCACAAAGGCAGTTGGTTCCATTTTTTAATGTCTTTGGTATGACTCGGCCAGGATTTGAACCCTAGACCTGGGGAGGGGTCTGAGGGGAGGGGACACCCCCTCCCCTTTGAGAAATTTTTGTTAATTTAAGGCTGCTTAGGTGCAAAACGGTGCTATCTTTGGGATATTTTTGGAGCTGATCGTATATGGCTGGAAAATGTCCATAACTTCATAACTTAGTGAATTCTAATTTTCCCGACTGGCTAGATGGTTTTACTAACTGCAGTGGCCGCGGGTAAATTGAACCTTTTTCGGCACCCTGCGTTTATATACAGCAGTGGGGATCCTTCCTTTGTCACTATATAAAGGTGTCATCCTGGGGTAGGGGTCTAAGGGGAGGGGCCTCCCCTTTGAGAAATTTTTGTTAATTTAAGGTTGCTTAGATGCAAAATGGTGCTATCTTTGGGGTATTTTGGAGCTGATCGTAGTATAGCAAAGGTGTGAAGGACTACCAAGGGCGTTTTCAGAATGCTTTTAAGCCGTAAGTGTATTAACAATCACCATCTATACCGATAATGGGTTCGGCGAAGCGCTCTGTAAAAACTTTTGAAAAATGTTTAACGGCAACAAAGTACTTTCAACCTTCCACATCATGCTACAAATTAGACTGAATGCAGTGGCGTACCCAGGATTTGTCTCAAGGGGTGGGGGGATGCAGCATGTTGTGTGACCGCCGGCCTGGGGGAGGGGTCTATGAGGAGGGGTGTCCCCCTCCCCTTTGAAATTTTTGGAAAAATTAGGTGTCCTTACCTGCAATCTGGTGCCAAATATGTTACCTTTTGAAGTCTGTGTTAAAAAATTAAGGTTTTTTTAGGAACTAAAAAATAGGCATTAGTGAGGGGGGCATGGTCCAATGGGGTGTCCCCCTCCCCTTTGAAAACTTTTGAAAAATAAGGTGTCCTTAACATGCAATCTGCTGCCACGCAATCTGGTGCCAAAAAAAAAACAAAAAAATTAGGCACCAGTGAGGGGGCATAAAATATTTACGTATTTTTAGGAACTTAAAAAAAATCGGAATAAGTGAGGGGGGCATGGCCGAATGGCCCTCCCCTCTGCGTACGCCACTGACTGAATGATCCCATATTGATGAGAGGCCCCTTCAGATGTTTGGAGATGTATGTCTGTTTTCGGAGAGTGTTGTGATCAGAATAGTTCCATGTATTTACCTTTTTAATGGTCATGAGGAGTGCAACCCGTGATGCATGCGCGCGAAGCGCGCCGAAATTTTGTCATTAAATAAGATTTCCCTGACAACATCTGCATTGAGACACTTAACAATTGCCCAACAAACCTACATACCACTCAAAAAGCCAGTCAAATAGAGCCACGGCACTGCTCTTTTACGCAAATGTGGGGGGACATTTGATATTGTGTCCCCCACCAATCGAAATGTGGGGGGACTTGTCCCCCGTCCCCCGCCCCCCAGGATTGACGCCCATGCTCCAGGACGTGGTTGCCTTAGCTGACTTTTGCACGCGTGAAAACTCCCTATAAAGTGACATAGCATAAACTTACTGACACGAATGGAACATGCTTATTTGTTACTCGTACCGTAATTAATGAACCCACCTCACACTGTAAATTTGACATTAATGTAAATGAACGTGACCTTTGTTCATGCAGAAAGTACAGTTTTCCCGATGATCCCAACGCACTCAACATGAATAACCCCAACTTATTTCCCGCCCGGCGGACGTGTATTACTCCTGCACCTATATTGGCTGCACTCTAAATACCAAGAGTGTTAGAGTGTGTACTCCAAAGAGGGTACATATTCGACACCTGCTATGAAGGTAACAAAACTTAGTGAAAATGCCACTTTCCCAATCGGTCGCCAAGTTTATTCCTTCTTTTATTACTATCAGGGTTGGTAAGCTTATTTTCAACCCTTCGTTCGCTTCACTTGGCCGAGGAAGAACTTTAAGAGCTCCCTGGTCAACTGGTTAAGGCTGATAGTACTCCGATCAGTTGTCTGTGATCGCGAAGTTTTGCCCAGGACAAGGGGGGTAAGCCGGGACGAGGGGGTTAAGACATTTCCATAGAAATCATGAAAATAAAAAAAAACTGGTTTAGGATAGGATCAGAGTTAAGGTTAGTGCATGTAACTGTAGTCTGGCAGTTACCCACGCTCTTCCAGGGAAATAAAATCACGCCCAGGGTCCCGTGAACTGTGGATAGAGTGTTCTTTGATTTGAAATAAGCACCAAAGTCGAAAAAAAAAACAACAAAATAAAAGATGAGGCTCCAAAACTGATCTCCTGATAGAAATTTTATACTTAGTAAACTTTGGTATCCTGACCAATGATTCCCAGTAACGGTCACGACCCAAAAAGTGGTAGCGAAATAATTTCGGGATCGAAAATAGAATCCCAGAAATATATTTAGCACCGTCTACATGATTATACATTGCTTCAAATATACTTTCATACATTTGTATTTCGATAGACCCTTTTCCAATTAGCAATTACAAAGGATTATGGGATAGAGTTTTGGTATTGGTCGTTTTAGTCAATGGCATTTTACTGTGGACAAAAACAACACACACCAAAAATATATCCCACAATCCTTTGTAATTCCTATTTCGAAAAGGGTCTATGCTCAAGGACAACCCTATGGTCGGATGAACTACTTTCTCAACAACTCTGAACAACAATGCCCATTATGTATGAAAATGTTCAAACTTTTCGCTAGCCTATGTATGTTTCATCTTCCCAATAAGTGTTGAACTTCAAACATTTGTATGACGGTGTTCAAGGACAAATGTATGGTCACTTACACAGGCCTTTTTAGTAAAAACAGGGGCGGATCCAGGTGGGGGCGTACCCGGCGCACGCCTCCCCTTTTTTCGATGACCAACGTTTTTTTGACCAAAGAATTTTTTTTTTTTTGCCGAAAAAATAAGCAAATAGTAATGGAAAATATGCTTCCCAGATGCTGGGAAATCGCATCTAGAATTCAAATTTTCTTGGGAGAGGACCCCCAAACCACCCGTCGTGGCTTTGCGCCTTCGGCGCTCTCTCGTCCGCCTTCGGACGACGGTGTATGCGCCCCCCCCTTTCTCAAAATCCTGGATCCGCGCCTAAAAAATACACATGGCTTTTCAATGAATATGTGTTTTTTCAACATTCACAACAAAATATCAAAGTGTGTACCGATCGGATGGTGTGGAAGGTCCTTTCTCAAAACAATAGATGCTTGTAGGCCTTTACCGCCAATTACAGTACTTTCTGATCTGATGGTGTGTAGTTAATGTGAAAACAATTCGAAAAGGCTAAACTTATGGGCTTTCGTATGAAGGGGAAGCTTCTTGTACCTAATCAAGAGCGTCAACAGCATCTCACAATTATGTGTGTGTGTGTGTGGGGGGGGGGGGGCATTACCGCGACCAGAACTGTGTCGAAGCCTTAGAAGGGAGGGATCCCAGGCTCACTTCAGATCACTAGAGAACTCGGAGGTCAGATGATATGTAGTGTAATCTAAGGGCTTTTGTCACGATTTTAATCCATTAAATGGCTGTTTCGACCGATTTCGAGTTCAGTTTCATTGAATCAGCTGCATTGCAAGCTATGGAATCCAACATGTGCCTAGTATTTTTTTTGTTAGGTTTCGGGAAAAAAGTGTGGGAGATTCCCGTTCCCCCACTTTCAAAAGTGGGGGCATGTTACCCCGTCCCCACGAGTTGACACACGTGCATTTACTTAATTAAAACTTCTGCGACAGGGTCCAGAGGCTATGAAATGGACCAATCTTAGTGAGTCAATGTAGAACCAATAAGTGGCACGTAATACCTTTAAAGGGGGATTGCGGCAGTTACTCGTTACCTTCGCATCCAAATCTCCAATGGTAACAAATTAAAACCCAGGCGCGGATCCAGACATTTCGTGGGGGCTGAAAGCCCCCTTGAATATTCTCCTAGATTAACATTATGCTAAATTTTTGCGTATCTGTTATTGTTGATGTGGCAAAAAAGGGGGGCTAAGCCCGGGAAGCCCCCCCCCCCCTCCCTTGGATCCGCGCCTGAAACCGTACAGTTCTGCTACATATTAAGAGAATTACACTGTACAGAAAGTTTCCTCTGCCAAAATAATTCTAATGCTGTAGAAGAAAACGCCATATCTTACAGGAATAGAATGCCACAAAATAAGCGTGTAAGTATATTACAACTTCAAATAATGCAAACCAGCGCTCTTCTTTGTCGTCAAATGTAAAACATTTTTAATTCACAACGAAAGAAAAACAACGTGAAACGCAAAAGAGAAGAAAAAGGGGAAGTCCATTTACTGACTGTGGAATAAGAGAAAGGAAGTATATTAATTTCATTGAGCAAAAAGTTATTGTCCTCCACGAGACGTCTGGTTAAAGGGCAAACGCAGTAGTAACCCTTACTTTTTTAAAAGTTTTAAAAAGGGGCGGCCGGATCCAGGAATATGAGAAGGGGGTGTAAACCGTCTGCAGAAAGGCATTGGTGCAAAGAGTTGGGGTCTGGAGATGTAACAATTCTGTTACAAAAATCATTGCTTTTGATTTGGGCCCTTACACAATACGGAGGGGCCTAAAAAAACAGGATCTGCTGTCGCCTGTAGTAAGTAAAATTAAAAACCAGGCGCCGGGACAAAGGTCCCGTATCCAGACATGGTGCTAATGTGGGATGGTATTTTAATTTGGGAGAGATTACTTTTTAGCAGGGAGATTATGTTGTAGGTTATATTTATAATTTTTAATAGTTTTAGAAAGCGTTGTTTATAAATTTATATTAAGGGGAAAAATTAACAGGGGACAAATGAACCCAAAAATGTTCTTTTAAGAAGTAAGAAATATTAAAGGTCAATTTACTACAACCCACCCCGTTTCCAAACCAATGTACCAAGGTAATCAATTTTAAAGAGAGAGAGCCCCCTCCCGACAAAATTCTATAAGCTAGAGGGAGAAATTTCCTTACTTGTATCACCTCTTGTCCCCATTAATCCCGCCCCTTTTTTGACGATGGTTTTTCTGGTTTTTCTTCCTTGCTAATCATGTGATAATATGTTTGTCACTTAAAGGTCTATGGAGATGTGTGGCAATGTCACATCTGCTCATTTTGATGTACAAGACCATTAAAAAGTATAAAAGTAGCAGCTGCTCATTTGATGTACAAGACATTAAAAAGTTACAAGTAGGCAGCCAATTCCCATGAAAAAATCCCTCAACCCATTTTACCAGGGAGTTGTTGTTTCCGAAGTTAAACCAAAGTTCTTGATTTTTACAACTCAACCACTTTTTTGCACTTATTTCATGAATAAATATGAGCTACAGTATGCATATGGCACATTTGTGACAATGGAAAGAGGGGAAGGA
>JAIZAY010001649.1:2500-13822 GCA_029531755.1 Holothuria leucospilota | reverse complement strand
AATATGGAAAACATCTGCAAATACCAATGTTGAGTTGACAATCAGTCCAGTGCTACAAATGACATTGACCATTTTCCCATGTAAAAATGAAGGGTAACACTCAAATATCCCCATCTGACAGGAATGACATCCTGCTTGATACTCCAATGTGAAGGTCCACAGATGCTTGCAAATACTTTGTCCCACCTAAGGTAAAAGTTATTCAAAATAGGCTGTATTCGCTGGAATCAGATTTTCTCCAACATTCTCTAAGGAATTGTTTAATATAATTTAATGAAATCTCAGATATCATCCTCTTCATGCACAAGTTTTTCAGTTAGTGGCATGTGCAAGACTGCAGCATATTCAACAAGACTTTGTTGATGGAAAGGGTTTATTTCAACCGGGGAACCCTCAACCCAGTACCTTTCTGCAAGATACTCGGACACTGCAAAAACACTTGGAGATAGTTCAAATATTAAGTTGACTAAAAGTTTATTTCAAAGAGATTTACTTTGAGAGGCTGATCAGAGGTCAACATAAAATACTCATTGCCATAATCATAATGTAACCAAATTTATAACTTTACTACATTTTTAGTTCCAGTACAATGCCATGCGTGCCAGACTGGTAGTTAGCAGGTACAATTGTCATAGTACCTGTAGGATGAGTATAATGTTGTGAATACTGGGGATTGCTTCTTATCCAAACTTCTCTTTGTTGCAATGTCTCAATAAATATTCTGATGTCTACTTTGAGGTTACATTTGGATAAGGGTTAGGTTAGAATGAGAGTATCAGGTTACTCATGTCAGACCATAGAGACACTGGAGCATAGAGGGTGTAACCTGAGTTCCAGACTTAGTAGTTTGGGTGCAGTGTCATGGTACAAGTCTTTTAGTCTGAGAGCAATGTCATGAGTACCAGACTAAGAGTGTGAGTACAATGTCATGAGTACCAGACTAGTTGTTTGGGTGCAGTGTCATAAGTGCCAGACTGAGTAGTTTGGGTATAATTTCACTGGTGCTAGATAACTTCTAGTCTTGAGTACACTGTCATGAGTATCAGACTAGTAGTTTGGGTAAAATGTCATAAGAGTCAGTAGTTTGGGCACAAAGTCATGAGCACCAGACTTGTAGTGTGAGTTCAATGCCAAGGGTACATGTGTATTGTCACTATGTTTGGACTGATTACAAGTACGGGTACACGTTTTTCATTCGGAGTACACAATTTTACATAAGCACCAACACCTAACTTTCACTCTCTGTGAGTATGGGTTCAAACCAGCCAAGTATGAGTACAGGCAAGTTTATCAAAGCATAAATACCAGCACTGGGCATGTGTACTCCCTACAAGGCTGAAGAGTACAAAAACTCCGGTCGACAACAGGATGATCTTTTAAATACTTTTACCTCTTGTTTATTAATGTACCTGTTCCATGGTTATGACAAATGTTACAAACACTTACAGTGATGATCTAGCACTGCATAGAAAAAAATAAATAATTGTACACTTTTGTACTCTTTTAGACAAAGACTCATTGAGTATGTTGCCGATGTGTATCTGCTTAGCAGGGGCGGATCTAGGGTCTTTTCTGAGGGGGGGTCCAACATAAAAAGGGCACATTCATTTTTTTTGGTTTCGATGATAAGAGAAACCTATGCAGTCATGATGGCGTGTGTATGTATGTGTGTATGTGCGTGTGTGTGTGTGTGTTTGTGACACTTTGCTCGTTAACACGATATCTCAAGAAGGGAAACTCTGACAGTTTTCAAACTTGGTACATAGATGCCCCATATTGAGAGGAAGAACCCTATTGTTTTTGGTGGGGGTCAAAGGTCACCTGAGGTCACCGGGGGTCAAAATCTGAAAACTTTGTTAACACAATATCTCGAGGTAGGAAGCTTGGATGAATTTCATACGTTGTATGTAGATGCGTTATGGTAGGAGGAAGAACCCTATCATTTTTGGTGGAGGTGAAAGGTCATCTGGGGTCGCCGGGGGTCAAACCCTGAAAACTTCGTTAACACGGTATCTCAAGAAGGGAAGCTCTGACAGTTCTCAAACTTGGTACATAGATGCCCCATATTGAGAGGAAGAACCCTATTGTTTTTGGTGGGGGTCAAAGGTCACCTGGGGTCACCGGGGGTCAAAATCTGAAAACTTTGTTAACACAATATCTCGAGGTAGGAAGCTTGGATGAATTTCATACGTTGTATGTAGATGCGTTATGGTAAGAGGAAGAACCCTATCATTTTTGGTGGAGGTGAAAGGTCATCTGGGGTCACCGGGGGTCAGACCCTGAAAACTTCGTTAACACGATATCTCAAGAAGGGAAACTCTGACAGTTCTCAAACTTGGTACATAGATGTCCCATATTGAGAGGAAGAACCCTATTGTTTTTGGTGGGGTCAAAGGTCACCTGGGGTCACCAGGGGTCAAACTATGAAAACCTTGTTAACACAATATCTCAAGGTAGGAAGCTTGGATGAATTTCATACTTTGTATGTAGATGCGTTATGGTAAGAGAAAGAACCCTATCATTTTTGGTGGAGGTGAAAGGTCATCTGGGGTCACCGGGGGTCAGACCCTGAAAACTTTGTTAACACGATATCTCAAGAAGGGAAGCTCTGACAGTTCTCAAACTTGGTACATAGATGCCCCATATTGAGCAAAAGAACACTATTGTTTTTGGTGGAGGTCAAAGGTCACCTGGGGTCACCGGGGGTCAAACTCTGAAAACCTTGTTAACACAATATCTCGAGGTAGGAAGCTTGGATGAATTTCGTACTTTGTATGTAGATGCATTATGGTAAGAGAAAGAACCCTATCATTTTTGGTGGAGGTGAAAGGTCATCTCTGGTCACCAGGGGTCAGACCCTGAAAACCTTGTAAACACGATATCTCAAGAAGGGAAACTCTGACAGTTCTCAAACTTAGTGTATAGATGCCCCATATTGAGAGGAAGAACCCTATTGTTTTTGGTGGGGGTCAAAGCTCACCTGGGGTCACCGGGGGTCAACCTCTGAAAACCTTGTTAACACAATATCTCGAGTAGGAAGCTTGGATGAATTTCATACTTCGTATGTAGATGCGTTATGGTAAGAGAAAGAACCCTATCATTTTTGGTGGAGGTGAAAGGTCATCTGGGGTCACCGGGGGTCAGACCCTGAAAACCTTGTAAACACAATGCCTCGATGTAGAAAGCTTGGATAAATTTTATACTTTGTATGTAGATGCCTTATAGTAAGAGGAACAATCTTATCATTTTTGGTGGGGTTCAAAGGTCATCTGTGGTCACTGGGGGTCAAACCCTCAAAACCTTGTTAACACAATATCTCAATGTAGGAAGCTTGGATAAATTTGATACTTTGTATGTAGATGCATTATGGTAAGAGGAAGAATCTCATCATTTTTGGTGGAGGTCAAAGGTCATTTGGGGTCACTGGGGGTTAAGCTCTGAAAATCTTGTTAACACGGTATCTCCATGTACGAAGCTTGGATAGATTTCTTACATGGTAAATTGATGTGTTATAGTGAGAAGATGTAACCCACTGTTTTTGGTGGAGTTCAAAGGTCATCTAGGGTGGCTGAGGGTCAAACACTGAAAACCTTGTTAACACAATATCTCAAGGGAGAAAGCTTGGATAGATTTTATACGTAGTATGTGGATGCATTGTGGTGAGAATATGAATGCAATCATTTTTGGTGGAGGTCAAAGGTCATCTTGGGTCAACGTGGGCCAAACACTGAAAAGCTTGTTAACACGTATCTCAGGTAGGAAGCTTGGATAGATTTCATACTTACAGTACTATGTGGATGTGTAATGTTGAAAAGATGGACCCTATTGTTTTTGGTGGAGGTCAAAGGTCGTCTGGGGTCACCAGAGGTAAAAAAGCAAAATTTCCCAAGAATTCCCAAGAGTTTTATAGGTTCAGCAGAGGTCAAAGAGCAAAATTTTCCAAGATTTCCTAAGATCGTCATCTGGGGTCACCAGAGGTCAAACTGCAAATTTCCCAAGAATTCCCAAAATTAAATAGGAACACAAAACTGTATTTTTCCAACATGTTAAGATAGCATTTGACCATTGACTGAAAGATATGGGACATCATGGCATTATTTGGAATAGAAAATATATCATCGAAACCTCAATGCATTTTTGCATTCTGGTTTAAATTTTGGTTCCCATAAACGTCAGCGATTACACAACTTACCGCATATTGACAAAGAAAGGATAAACCAAGAGACATGCAAAAACTGGAATCAAAACCTAGAATCTAAACGGTGAAATTACAAAGCGCGCGAAGCGCGCGAAAATTTTTTTGGGTAAGCCTACACTTATAAAAATTTGTACTAATTTAAAGCTTATATAGAACAATTGAGCGGACAGTTGGGCCCTATCGGGCATAACTTTATTGTACTTCCCTCCTCGAGTCACTAGTCGTACCGTACGACAGACACAAGTGAACGTTAACCAGGTTTAGCGAAATGCGATTCAATTCCCGACATTTACATAAATCCATGTATTCTACTTAGTAACTTGAAAAGGTGGAAAGGTTTTGTACTATATTTAGCTATAAGTATAACTGAACTGAGGAAGAATGGACAAAGCGTACCCAAAGTTTTGGGTTTTATCCCAGAAATTACCCTTATGAAAGCCAAAAGAAGTAAACTGACCATGGGTGGCGGCAGAATTTTTCCAACAGGGGGCCGGGCCATGTCAGCTGCCCTAAGTTCCGACATTCCCTATTTCGAGGGTATGATGAGAAGGGCAAATGTGGGAGCCTCATTATCCCATGCAATTGCAGGCATATTTTGCATTATATCACTTAATACTTCATGATCCGAGTTGCGCACTGTTAGTGTTCTTTGAATCTGGATCGTGAAATTGAAAAGCGCGCGAAGCGGGCGAAATTTTTTGATAGGCTTACACATAAAACATATGACGAAACGAAAAAAACTGTAGGGTTTGTAGACCGTATCGGGTGTAACATACATTGTATCGAAACCACCTGGACTACACGATGAATTGCCAAACTTTGCTCCGTAAGTCGCTCACCAACTGACTGTACCGCATGACGCACACAAGAGAACACCAACTAGGCTTTGCGATATGGAATGAAAGTTACGACCTTTACATAAACTATGTATTCTGCCCATATGTTACTTGGTAAGGTGGACAGGACTTGTGCTATCCTGTTATGTGGAATGGAACTATTGAAAAAATAGAGTGACCCTACAGCGCGCGTAGCGCGCCGAAAATTTTGGGTTCTTGTTACAGAAATTATCCTCTTGAGAGCAAAAAAAAAACAGGTAAACAGTCGATTAGTTGTCGTCAGGGACTACGTACTTTCGACTAAGACTCCTCTACGAAACTGTAAAACTTCTCCGATAGGGGGCCAGCCTTCCCCGACGGGGGGCATGAACCCTTCCCCCACCTGGCGCTACCGCTATCTCGACTGGGGGAGGAGGTTAAAATACTGTATGTTGTGTTCCCTATATAGTTGCGGCGCGACTATCAAAAACACTGTCAGAATAGATGACTGAAGTCGAATGTTTGCTTTTCATTTGCGACAGCAGATCGGTCATCGGTCCAAAGATGTCAAAAAATTGAACCGACTGACATTGCGTTATTTGAGCGACCTGGTGGTGATTTTATATAGTAATTTTAAAATAAAGCAAACACCGATTTGTCTATTGTGACTTCTGGTCAACTCTTGGCTGCGGACTTTACCTAAGACTGGCTTTTTATTCCCATCACTAGGGCAACACTATAAAAGAAGAGAGTAATTCCAGACTATAAATATCATAGCGAAACGTATTTAGCCTACCTACTCTCTCTTGTTCACGAGAGGATGGATACTAGAGGGTGGAGGGAAGGTTTCGTAGATGTAGCGTTTATGGAGTGTGAACAGATCATTATTTTGTAAGACCAAAAGACTAGCAGTGACCTTTTGGAATCAATACTTAAAACCCAATAGTAATACGTTGCATATAGCTAGTGAGTATGACGTAATATCTGCGTGTTTTGTATTACTCTGAATGCCCAAGCACGCCACACGTGGTTCCAAGCGAAAAGTGATTAGAATGCCTGATTGTCACGCAGACATACTGTAGTCACATTCTCTGTAAAACGATTGCACTGTTCGGGTGTCGGGGCGGCCAATATACGCTACCGTAGTCAAATATATTGCCCGAAAGTTTCTGCGATACATGGCTAGACTTTTACGAGTGGATTGATCGATACTGGATGGGGGTAACCAAAATCTGATCGGAATTGGACAACACTGTCATTACCTGTGAAACCGTCTCGTTTTTTTTTTTTTTTTTTTTTTGCTAGTGTGAAAAAAAAACATTTGAAAAAGGGCACATTGGAAAATTTGAGGGGGGGGGGGGGTCCGGACGCCGGCGACCCCCCCTGGATCCGCCACTGCTTAGTAGTTAGGACACTAACAGAAATTACAGGATGTAACATATATTTCCTTACTGGTGATGGTAGCACCATGTATGGCCAGCAAATTTCATTTTAGAAGTGCATTAATGCAACCTAACTTGTGCCAACATCAAGGACAGGGGGTGTGGAGTGGTTTTGAGGAGAGGGGGGTTTGGGCTTCATTGCTACTACTCCATAAAAATCTACATCAAGCAGCTTCTCTCAAAGATGGTGACAGATCAAGAGGGATAATCACACTTGACTTTGGCAAAAATATTTTGGATAGTAAATGTTTAATTACTGAGAGGTCTCTGGCACATCCTTGCTAATTCCTTGAGAGTTGGCTGCCTCATCTTCAAGTGTCATTACCACTTTTCATGACTGACAATAGAGTATGATGTGTCCCTTTCTAGTGGGTGTACAGAAGGGAGGAGGAAAAGGGGTCAAACAGTGTGAGGAGGGTATAAATTATTCTCCCACTCCAAGCTCACAAACACAGAATCACATTTCTTTAAACCAAACATTTTCAAAGGTCCTCATCATAGAATACAGCCTACATCTGTATACATTACATTAACTTGCATTTAAGACCAACAGAGAACCTAAAGATATTTCTTATATACTACATATAGCTGTTAAGTAAAATGTAAAATTATTGTTCACCAGAAACTACTACAATTTGGCAGAATATTACCTTGTGAGATGCTTAAGTTCATACCCCTCCCCCCGGCCACTAGGTCAGCAAAGAAGCAGTCATGTTTATAGTTTAAATGCTACAGTCAAACATCTGCATGCAAGCCAAGTATAAGGAGAGTCATAGGGTATAAGGAGGGTCAACTTCTCCTTGCACGTATAATTTGCAAAGTTATTTCCAAAAGCAAGTAAAAATAAGCTTTGTTTTTTGTTGGGTCAAAGTGGTTGCTAAATCTGTGATGAATGATATCTCAAGTAGTTTCCCCCCTTTCATTCTGGTACCTTATATTTTTGCATTTGTGTACAAATAATAAATATGAATTTAAAGTTCAGGTATACAACAAATAAAGACTCTAGTACTCTATGACTGGTAAACAATAAGTCAAATGAAAGCTACATAGTAAAATGCCCATATCAGTAGCATGCTCTTTCAAGAAGATGAAAAGGTTCAGATACCAGTATGGTATTAAAGTGAATGTGATCAAAGTACAAAGGCCCATACAACAAACTGCATCTTTATACATTGTATGGCTGTCAAAATATCATTTTTGTAATTCACAAGTGTGCTGCCATTTTTCCAGTAAATTGACTTCCATCTTAACCTGTTTATCTCCTTGCTGACTTATGCTATTCATAGTTTGAAAAAGAGAAAATTCAGTCACCTATCTTCCAATAAGTAATAAAAGAAACCATTAAAAGGCTATTTTTATCCCAGACAGTAACAATGCCCACAAGTTAATTTACTTGTAGCCCTTCCTCCTAGGTGCATGTCAATATAAATTTAACTGCCCACAGCCAAATTCTGCTAAGTAGACTACAGTGTATGACTTCTTCATCTGTTGTGCTAGGTAGGCTGAAGAACATCTCACATTTCAGTGATCAGTACAAGGTGAAATTGGCCAATCAGAGTGCCTGATATGAGACTTGAAGGCACCAGCTGAATCTCTGCTGATCAATGTGCAGTCACAAACATTTGAATTCAGTTTACCCCACAACCTAAAACTGTATTAAAAATTATGAGTATCTGCCTTAAAATTTGGTAGTTAAGTCTCTTCTTGACACAGCCAAAAAGTTCATTTGACTATTTGCAGGGTTTGCTACTGGCAAGTTCTCCTTTGCTTATTATGTCCCTTAGAGTTACTTTCAGAGAAAAGTGAAGCAGTCTTACGATACTTCTCTTCCAAGCAAAGCTTGGGGTGACTGCATATGCCATTCAATATTGAAACAAACTTGGCAACACTCTCATAAAATCATGAAGTAAAAAAGTGGATATTTTTCACTCTTTTGTATCCGTGTGTGTATGTGTGTTTGTGACACTTTGCTCGTTAATGCGATATCTCAAGAAGGGAAACTCTGACGGTTCTCAAACTTGGTACATAGATGCCCCATATTAAGAGGAAGGGGTCTTCTGGGGTCACCGGGGGTCAAACTCTGAAAACCTTGTTAACATGATATCTCAAGGTAGGAAGCTTGGATAAATTTCATACTCAGTATGTAGATTCATTATGGTAAGAGGAAGAACCCTATTGTTTTTGATGGAGGTCAAAGGTCATGTGGGGTCACTGGGGGTCAAATGCTGAAAACCTTGTTAACACGGTATCTCAAGATAGAAAGTTAGGATAAATTTCATACTCAGTATATAGATGCATTATGGTAAGAGGAAGAACCCCATTGTTTTTGATGGAGGTCAAAGGTCATCTGTGGTCACTGGGGGTCAAACCCTGAAACCCTTCTTAAACATGATATCTCAAGATTGGAAGCTGGGATAGATTTCATACTTAGTATGTAGATGCATTATGGTGAGGGAAAGAACCCTATTGTTTTTGATGGAGGTCAAAGGTCATTTGAGGTCACCGGGATCAAACCGTGAAAACATTTGTTAAAATGATCTCAAGCTAGAAGCTTGGATTGATTTCATATGTAGTATGTAGATGCTTTATGGTGAGAAAATGAACACTGCCATTTTTTGTGGAGGTCAAAGGTCATCTGGGGTCACATGGGGTCAAACACTGAAAACCATGTTAACATGATATCTCCAGGTAGGAAGCTTGGATAGATTTCATACGTAGTATGTGGATGCGGTATGGTGCGAAGATGAATGCTATCATATTTGGTGGAGGTCAAAGGTCATATGGGGTCACTGGGGGTCAAAGACTGAAAACTATGTCAACACGATATCTCCAGGTAGGAGGCTTGGATAGATTTCATACGTGGTATGTGGATGCGTTTTGGTAAGAAGATGAACCCTATCATTTTTGGTGGAGGTCAAAGGTCATCTGAGGTCACTAGGGTCAAACACTGAAAACCTTGTTAACACGATATCGTCAGGTAGGAAGCTTGGATAGATTCATACTCAGTATATGGATGAGTTGTGGTGAAAAAAAGAATGCTTTCGTTTTTGGTGGAGGTCATCTGGGGTCACAGGGGTCAAAAAGCAAAATTGTAAGAATTCCAAGATCGTCTCATGGGTTCACCAAAAGTCAAAGCAAATTTTCCCCAAGGAATTCCCAAGATCAAATATGAACCTAAAATTATTTTTCCAACATGTTAAGATAACACTTGACCAGTGACTGAAAGATACAGGACATCATGGCATTATTTGGAATAGAACATATATCATCGAAACCTCAATGCGTTTTTGCATGGTTTGAGAATTGGCACGATACCTACGCAACGTGGAAAGGATTTGAAAAACCACCAAATTGAAGAAAAAGGGTGTATTTTTGTATTCCCGGGTTTTTTTTTAACTAGGTGTTGTTTTGGAAACTTCCCGGGGAAATAAAAAGAATAAGTTTGGAGGTCGGAACATTTCCGAAAATTCAGGTATTGGAAGAAGTTTTGTTGTTTTTAGTCAAATAAGAACCTTTTTGTCCTGTTATTAGGTTCACCCCTGATGAAACAGCGGCGAATAGCACACAGTTAGGGTTCTCAGAAGTTCACGAAATGACCATCAAATTTGGGAAAATTTGTGACTCGGAACTGTGGAAGCGCTGATCTGGTTATACTTACTTTGGGTGTATTTTTAGTCTCTGACAAATACGTGTTTAGGGTGCTTTCAAAAAATCAATGGTCACGCTAGATACCCCCTTGTCAATGATTGGTGCCCCCCCCCTTCCCGATCTAAACATTTACTTTTAGATTTCATCCTTTAGACTCAAACTTAGACTTCAAGAAGAAAAGCTAGATTTGATTTAAAAGGGAAATTGCAGTTACCCCAAATTAAATTGGTGTATCTAGGTATCATGTTTAATAAATGGCTGTTGAGAACCATGTGACAATATGTGTCTCACTGAATTGTGAAATTCACGTATAGAGTAACTCCATGGTTTACCTTGAATATGCAATATTTACTGTCTAACATACCGTGGCCATAAGGGGACATGCGGTATTATGCCCTTTAAATTCAAAGTTACTTTGAAAGCTCATTGAGTTTAGTGAATAATTAAAGGTAATCACAGGTTATTTTATCTTACGCCAGCATGTATGGAAACGATGTCATTCGTCAGGAACTAAAACCCACAAAAGAAAGTCCACGGTGGGGGTCCAGGGACCTCCCTGGGAAAATTTCGGAAAAATGAATCCTTATATGCGATGTCCTACGTTTTGTGGGCCTGAATTCATATTTTCGACAGTAAGATTTGCAGCATTTCGGTATTTTTTCTCAAGTATCCCAACTTTCATTTGCTGTTTTGAAATTTCGGGGGAGTTTCCCCCTGCCCCTCGCTAGCTACGGCCCTGCTGTGCTTTGATTGACATCCAATCAAACAACTGATTTTTCCACTCTGGTGTTTAAATGGTATACCTGCACAGTCAGTTGTGGTCATGACCGTACGGGCCAGGGGTGGGCCCCCAAATGTCAGAAACCTGAGAAAATCGGGCAGATATTTTGTCTCAGTCGTGCAGAAATTGCCCCGGGGGTGAGGTCCGGAGTCGGGCTAAGTCACCACCCTCCCTGAGAAAGACAGTCCCGTACGGCCATGATTGTGGTCCCAATTATTAGCTCACACACAGCTATGTGTCAGTATGGCCTTGAGCAATTTGAAACTCAGTGCAGACTACCTTAGATCTGTCTTGGAGGTGTAGGCCTACTAGACAGGTGTTTTTGTTTAAATTGGAGAAGGGGCTAAAAGTACACTTAGTGGGGAGAATTTTTAATGTCATCCAGTGGGGTGAGATATGGAGACCCTCCTTAAGCCCCGATCCCCCTCTTCTAGGGCT
>JAIZAY010001647.1:0-13828 GCA_029531755.1 Holothuria leucospilota | reverse complement strand
TAGGTTAAAGAGGGGCGTAAGAGAGAACTCTATAATTTAGTTGTTTCCGTGAAATCTTTATCACCTCTCACTAACGAGTATTTTTTGCATGTTTCAAGGACCAATTGTCGGTTGTTTTATCACATATTGTAGGATTATATCTTACATTTTACTTTGGAATCATTGGATGTGGTTTTTATGTTTAATTAACATCTTAAAGAGGAACCAAACGGCTATGTTCTATTGCATGCTTGAAATCTTTACCGCTCTTCACTTCAAAATAAATTTGGAAACTTTGAAACCATTCCTTTCAACTGATTCATTTCAGTGATCAAGTATTATCAATGTCCTTTATGAACAACCATTTGTCATTTTGAATAACGTTAATTTAATATGTTACATAACTGGAGTAATCACGACCCTGACCATTGATACTATATGTGAAATCGTCACCACTTTGCTTAAAGACACACATTGTACACCTTGCAACTAAACATCTGATAAAGATTTGCGACAAATATTTTCTTCTGGAAGTCTTCATTGTGTTAGAATCTTCATTTTATTCATTTATAATCAATAAGTCCTTTAAAGGGGGCGACAGTAACTTTGATGTTTCTTTCGACAAGAGTCGTGAAATCTTTACCACCATACACTAAGTGGTAAATTTAAACACCTAGAAAGTACTATATATAAATTATTTACTTTGAAAATTATCACATGTTATGGGATTATATCTGCTATTTTACGTTACAATCTTTGTATGTCGATGAAACTGACTTTTTCCGTTGTTTGACTTTCCACAACATTGGGGAATCCCCTATCACGGTGCACTGCAGCACAAAGTCTGTTTAGCTTTCCTTTTTAACTGAAATTGTTCTTTTTATTGTGTTTTGATTACCCCGCAAATTCTGACGGGAGGCCTGATTGTCCAAAATTAATATTTGTTTGAAATATTTGTTTTGTCTTTTATGATTTTAATGGCATAGCCGTTCTCAACCATGCGCGGTTTATTTTCTGTGCTGCACTACTGCCACTAGTTGCTGCATTTATATAGCTTAGTTTATCTTTTTATCCTTATATGGCGTTTTAACGCTTCCGTAGTAACTTATCCAGGCAAAAGTAGGCGCGGCGATGATATGCGCGATCGCAGTTAAGTCAATTTCCGGAAGTGGTAAAAATTTAACGGTGGTAGCGATTTCACGTTTCACATGCATTACATCATTGCATGTGTAGCGTGATTTTGGAGCGACCCGTGAAATCTTTACCACTTTTCTACGGAAGCTTAGAATAAACATATGACCGCTCACGTAAAAATTTGGAAGTATTTTTTTTGTTTGTTTCGATGAAGACAAACCTATGCATTCATGGTGGCGTGTGTATGTATGTATGTGTGTAACATGCATTACATCACTCATTCATCGTTCAATGATCAGACACTAGCCTACTTCCACATTTCAAATCAAGTTTCCTTGCAAAACTTAAGAGTGTTCAACTAGAAGTTTCGTTTTACGTGGGCGCAGTGGCGTCGCCAAGGGGGGGGGGCAGGGGCACGTGCCACCCCCCGTGTGCCCCCAGCTGAGATCTGAGATTTTGAAAAAAAATGTATAGATCTTCTGTAAGTTCTGTAGTTAGAATATTTGACTACCATGTTTCATATGATTTGATTCTTCTTAGGACAAGAAAAGGCAGCAATTTGTATTTTTTCGAATAACAAAATGGCCCCATCTCATAAAGCAGACAGTGTTCTCTGTGTCGGAGGCTGAGCATCGGTCTTGGTAATCTATCCATAATCCTCGCCGCCTCAATAGGTGTGAGTATACGCCTTGATAAAGTGTAGCGGAAATGTCTGCCTCGCGGACTCATTAACCAAAACAGTGAATGGTGTTGTTTGGTACGTACAGTACCATGGAATTTGCCTGCCACTTGCGTTGCGAATTGTAATGCAAGCTCAGTGCCAGCAATTTCAAGGAGACTTTTCCGTATTTTCTTCTTCGAAAAAAATAATTCCAAAAAATTTTAAAAGAGAAATATATGATACAAAACTCTGTGATCACTTTAATCCCGTAAGACTCCAATCACTCAGTTTGTGGATCATGAGAATTTCACGTTAATTGAAAAGTCCACAATCGAACAATTATTTGATCGTTGATTCGGCAATACACATGCACGTTTTTTTTCACTTCCATGAAAATTTCTCAATCCATGCATAATTTTTTTTTACTTCCTAAAAATTCGTTATTTTTGACAGAAATTTTACTTCAAAAAGGTAACGTATGTGGCACCAGATTGCATCTAAGGACACCTAATTTTTCAAAAATTTTCAAAGGGGAATGGGACACCCCCTCCCCTCAGACCCCTCCCCCAGGCCGGCGTTCACACAACATACTGCATACGCCGCTATCTAGTTGTGCCCCCTCATCGAACTGTTGTGCCCCCTTGTGCCCCCCAGAATGAAAAGTCTGGTGACGCCACTGCGTGGGTGGGCTGTCTTTTGCAAAGATTTGAGTCGATTATTTGTTGAAAGATCTCCAACATGTAGTAATTAAATGTTCCGAGAGCATTTGGGGGCTGCGTCTACAGGGTGGGGGAGGGTGTTGGAGTAGGGTGAGTGCAGGGGTAGGGGTGGGGGATTTGCGAGTCGTCTAGGCAAGCAGTGGTTCACAACCTTTTTCATCTCGTCACCCCCTTTCATCTGGTGGTAGTTCCCGTCCCGACGAGAGGGGAAGGGGGTATAAGTTTCCGAAATGAACAGCGACGGGTTATAGCTTGCAAAAATCATGCATGTCGACAGGGGGGCGGGGTATGTTGAATGAGGGGCGATTGGAAGGAAATCTTTGCACTACACAGTCAATTGTCTATCCGTATATACTTCATGTGCCAAGTAACCAAGTTGCGTGGGAGTGATTTCCTGGTAGTATTTTTCGTAAAATCTGGATTGTATAATTGCACAGCATGCAAAGCGCCCCAAATTTTGAGATAGGCCTACACATCAAGTTGGGGCTCAACCTTGTTAAGTTCAGGGGGAGTTCGCGACACAAAAGTTACTAGAGTGGTTAGTAGTGATAGTATCATATACCCCTGACCTTGCAACCTTTGACCTAATGCTAATTGTTAAATGCTTGAGGTTTTCTTTTAAGTACATTTAACATCATGCCTGTAAAGGTTATATATTACTGCGTCATTTCTGGGCAACTTAATGTCAGACTAAGTTGGCAACTCTCAGGGTTTCGCCGTGAGTCTCACGGTTTCTGGCATTGTGTCACGGTGAAAATGCCAGATATCACACGGTGAAAACCACTTTGAGGCAACGCCCAGATAAGTGTCCTTATTTAGACCAAGATCAGTGTTTCCATCGCTGATTAAAATCTTCCAAGTTTAGAAAAAGGTTTTTACAATATATGAGACTAAGTTAGCCTAACTGTTTAAAAGGCTCCTGCAGGTCTGAGATGTAATTTCCAGGTTTTCTTGCAATAACATCAAGGTTTGCCATTTATGAGGTTGGCATGTCTAGTGTAATGTAAGCCTAGTGGAAGAAACTTCAAAAATAGATAATTTGACCCAATCTGGCGAACTTTGGCCTTGGCGAGGTAAAAATCTTGAGTGTTCACCAAAAGGCACCTACCCACCAAGTTTCAAGTCTATTGAGTAGCCTGATGCTGGTGTTGGTGGAAAAAGCATGCAGCTTCAGACCTTACAAAAACCCCGCGATTTAGGCATATTTGGTCACTCATGACCAGGAACAGGACCTCCGCCATACTTTTTTCTCCTCCACCCCTGAAAATGCGGTCACAGAGCCCCAAATATCCCCAGCTTCTACATCCATGGTTACTGTTACTATAGCTTTCCAAAGAAGTAAACTGTACAATTTTCAAGGGCAAGCAAAGTACAAAATCTCATCCCCTATCATAGAAATACTTTTATATAGTATGTCCCCTATACAACCTACATAAGCCTACTGTACGTGATGATGAGATAACAGTATATTGAGGTAAGAAAGAAGTACAGTAACACGATACTGTACAAACGTCTCAGGTTGGGCTGTTGGTTCACAGATATCTTAAACTTAACAGATATCTTTAACCTCGTATAATTGCGTGCTTACTTGAGAGTTTGCCTAGTTGAACAATGCAGGGAGTTCCAAATATTAACTCGCCATGGTTGCCCAACAATACATTCTCCCAGACAACAGGAAAATGCAGTCACCCCAATATGTACTCTATTTCAGTTTCATTTCATTTATTGATTCTTCCGCAAACTTGAAGCAGTGTACATACATAAACTGTGTTACCCTTAAAATACGATTAAACAATAACAGCACTTACCATAAATCGGCAATTACAAGACGTTGCTGTACAAAATGAAATGTTACTCATATATTAATAGTGTTCAAAGAAAACAACTTCTTCTCAGAAAAACCTTCAACAATAATCATACACAAGACAAAAAAGCTTTTCCACACCTGCTATATCAATTCTAGTCGCAGTCCAGACAGGGCCGTAGCTAGGGTCACATGTTTTGGGGTGTGTGAAGGTCCCAAATTCAGACTGGGTGGATATTTTTTCCAACTGAATGGTGGCGCGTAAATTGCACCATTTTTTATGCGCCCTGCGTTTACATACAGCAGTGGGGATCCTTCCTTTATCACTAGATAAAGGTGCCGTCCTGGGGGAGGGGTCTAAGGGGAGGGGTTGACCCCTCCCGTTTGAGAAATTTTTGTTAATTTAAGGTTGCTTAGATGCAAAATGGAGCTATCTTGGGATACTTTTGGAACTGATCATATATGGCTGGAAAATGTCCATAATTTAGTGAATACTAAGATTTGGTTAGGTGAAAGTAGAAAGTATGTTGTGTAACAGTGGCGTAGCTAGACATTTTTTGTGAGGGGGCAAAAGCCCCAAATTTCCGACAGACGTTTATTCTTTTGGGACCGACTACAATTCTTGGAGACCGACTCCCACTGCCATAGTTGTTTTCGAAATTCTGGAGACCTTTTTTTTTTTCTTCTTCTTCTTTTTTTTTTCTTCTTTTTTTTTTTTTTCTTTTCGGACAATTTGAGGCCGACTTTCGATTTTCACGTTGAAATTTCGATGTGTAATTCTGCTTAAAAACGTAAGGAGTGTTGTAAGTGTTTGAAATGAATTGTTTTTATTTATTTCCGACAGAGGCCTTCCGAGGCTTTGTGGGGGGGGGGGGCGACCGCCCCCGCCCCCTCTAGCTACGCCACTGTTGTCTAAGAGAAGAATACGTTGTCAACAAACCTCCTGAAGCCCCCCCCCCTCTTTTGACTACTTTAATGCCTTCTATTCTGGCATCTAATGCTAGCATATATCTGTATAGGCCTCCTGGAAGCTCTGGATCAATTATATAAAATGGGGCAATGACATAATGCTTATTACGTGGCATCTAAATAATAATAATATAGAGTATGACGTCAGGCACTTTACATCTATCGTATTTTTACTAATTTTGAACGACAATCCAGACGAACAGCTTCCAGCAATGGGGAATTGCTGGAGGGAGAGTATAGGTACAGAAAAATGATGCTAGACCTCCCAGAAAGGTATAGCACAAGGGGTTTAGGACTAACAGAATGTAGACCTAGTTTATGCTATAAAAGTTCACTGGTACGTTGTGCTAATAATGTTAGTGATACAACGTGGATTGTGAGGATTGCGCAAGCGCGCCGAAATTTGGGGGTATATTTCAATGCCAAAATGAAAAACCTGCACGCAGGCTCAGCCAGGGGTGGTGCTTTGATTTGCCGACATGGGGGAGGAGCGCCCTGACTGGGGGCCAGCTCTTCTATGTCCCGACAGATGCAATGGGTTGCCGAACTCAAAACATAAGGCGCGCGAAGCGCGCCGAAAAATTTGGGGTTATATTGAATTTTCATTAAGAAAAGTTAAAAAAGTTTGGTCTTTTTTTGAAGAATCTGGACAAAACTAAGAAATTTGTTCGGGTGACTGCATGGTCGTCGTCGGGGATTACATTCTTTATCTTACCCATTAAGGATCTCCTACAGAAATGAAAGATCTTTTTCCTACAAAATATGTTTGCAACGATGGCGAGGCTGAAGAAAGAATCTTCCAAAAGTTATGAAAAAGAGGAAAGAACTTCGCAACGATGCATTTTCGTGTTTCTCTAGAATCACGCCTACACGGAAGAACAACATTTGTGGAAACGTTGAAATCCAATATGTTTGAAACGGGGGCTTTACCACTAGATAGAACTATAGATGAAAGCGCGCGTAGCGCGCGAAATTTTGTTTGAAGTCATAGAAATAATCGTTTCAGAACTTACTGGCTACGGGCCTGATATATAGACGTTTGGAATATTTTCTGAGTATATCTATGTCTTCACCAATATTAGCCTATATGAAATTTTGCGCAATTTTGTGGGGCTCGGAAAAATTTGGGGAGGGGGGCTAAAGCGCCCTAGCTCCCACATAACTGTGTCTGGTATAATTACCTTAATAATGTTCATGAGATTGATTGTAAATCGTGACGCATGCGCGCAAAGCGCGCCCAAATTTACATTAAATAAGATTTCCATAATAAAACCCGCATTCAGAATCTGCATCGAGATACTTTCAATGGCCCAACAAACCAACATGCCTCTCAGAAAGCCAGTCTTTTACCTGGTAATTTGTAAACAGCTTTCAACTTTTGCTGTTGTGCTTCTCCGAAAGTTGCTATCGGAATAAGAACAACACTGAGGTAAGGTTTGAAGCGAGCGGAGCGCACGAAATTTTTGAGAGTTTGAGAAGAATTTGCGAAATAAGGACAGCTTTGATTTGATTTTACGTGAGGAAAATAACGTTTGGTATTATTCTCACTTGGTCTAGTTGGAAAATATATACAAAGTTGACATAGGCTCAGTCGGAAAAGTGTGCTAGACTGTGATATCAGAAATTCCAACTGGCATTTCAGATTTTCCGACTATCGTCGCTCTGACGAACTTTGGGGGGATGAGACACCCCCACACCCCCGGTCGCGACGGCCCTGAGTCCAGATCTTTTGTCACATCATCGTTATGATCACAATTTACGAAGGTCAATCGACCCTGCGATTTTGCGTTTTACTTCTTGTCTACTGGATGTTTTTACAAGACCAAAAATTCTGCCGTCAATAGACCACGCTGATGTTATTTTCGGGAGTAGGCTGAGGCTTTTTTAGAAGGGCACGATTTCTTGAGGTAAGGCCTTCATGAATAACAATACCTGTTGATTTTAATTTTCTTCTTGCCTTAAGAACCCGTACTCTGGTATCCTAATTGGATGAATGGCTCTTTTTAATCATGTGTAATTTTTTGTTTTTATAGAAATGTTATATTCATGTAGGATAACTCCTAATTTTACCCTCAATATTCAATTTATATGATGGAAACATCATTAAAGATACTTGTAAGTGAAATAAGAAGAGATTTTTAAAATTTAGCTCAGTGATGTTTCAAAATAAATTTTAGGTGACTGCTTATTCCGATCCCTTTAAAGTTACGCAAAGTGAACACACAGTGAAAACGTATCCAGGTGTGTACAGTGAACTGGAACCATTGCTACTCCGCGTAGTAGCTCTATACTCGAAAACGCCCTGTAAGACGGAACAGGTCATGTGATCCTGCTCATCCAACTCAGATTCACAGTATGGGTCCATGCGTCAAGTCACCGTTTGGAATTACTAATTAGCTCCATTGTCCAGTTAACTAGTGTGTGCCGTGGCACCGTTGTATTAAAAGGTATATGACAGCCCCCGCCCCCTCCCAAATCAGGGAATTACTAGCAACTTACCTGTTCAAACATTTTTAGGAATAGCCCTACAGTTCTAAATACAGTTGATAACTGCACTCTGATTGGCGTTCATTCAAACAATACAGCTTGACTCTGGTTGGTTATTGTGTTCCCAATTAAGCTCACACACAGTCACTGTGTGTTCATACATATGGCCTCAAGCAAATTAAACTCAGTGCAGGCTAGGTACCGTGCCTCTGTTTTGGCGGTGTACTAGACTGGTGTTATTTGTTTAAATTGGAGGAGGGGCTAAAAGTAAACTTGGTAGGGAGAATTTTACTGTCTAGAGTGAGATTAGAGAGCCTATAAGTCCTAATTCAATCGTTGGAGCTCATTGGCGGTGTATGATATTTGCAAGTTTGCCAAAGTGAATTGATGAAAGACGGGTCAATAGCAAAGGTTTGACAGTAATAATTGCTAACAAATGTCTATTTATCTCTCCTCTCCGGAAATTTTGCTGAGAAAACTGTATGCTTCATGTGAGAGAAGAGGGTAAGTGGAGCAAATCCGTGACATCACACCTTTCTGCGAGTGCTTTAAAAGCCGCGCGACTTTTGCATTGACATGATGCGTGTAGTTGATTACAGGATGCTAATGTTTATTTACGCACATATGCATAAACATGTTACACTTTACTTTTCATGAACAGTCCTGAGGATCGTTACCATCAGAAGACAACCAGATACTGGTCCCAAGGAGCAGATGATTGTGGATATTACAAGGCCACTGGCAGAACAAGACTAGGTCAGAAATGTCTTTACTGGTATCGGTTTTTGCAAAATTCTCTCCTTTATTTTTTTTCTGGTGGGTGAGAGTTAATTGAATATTTTGATATAATGAAAGAAGTAATTTCATACATGAACTCAATTTCTAGAACCATTTTAAGTAATCACGTTTGATGGTGATCGTCAAAACTTACAGCAGAATGAGCTGCCATGAACTGTAGCTCCCAACCTGATATTGCACGTGATGATAAATGCAAACTTATCCGAAATATGAAACTAAGGTTCAAATGTTGTTATTAGGTGGTTGGTACGTGTCATTAGATGTGAAAGTAACTCTCAATTTATCAATACCTATATCAAAATATGTTTTTAAGCTTTGTCTGTAGAGGCTATTCTTGTTGAAGTGTTTATAAGATAAAAGAAGAGCAATCGTCAAATAAAATTGCAACCATTCTTTTATATTAGGTTGAATGTCGCTACTCCGACTGAAAGTGAAGAGATTAGAAGTTTGCATTTTCAACACGTTACTCGTAAGTCTTCAAAGCAGAAGCATAAATATAATTATGATCAGTTTTATTATTGCTTTCTGGATTTAAACACCAATAGCGCTACTGTGCAGTTGGAATCATGCAGTTTGAAGAAAGACTACTACTTTTTTCATTTTTTTCTCCTATGCTTTCGCTGTATTGGGTAAGTAGAATTCAGCTGGGGTTGGGTAACTGTACTGCGAAACTTAGAAATGTAATCTTTAGAAATATATAACAACACCTTGCAGAGGAATACCTTCCAGACAATTTTATCCTTTTATATGGTATGCTTTGAAATGACAAATATGAAAAAGCTGTGCAATATATAAAAATTGCAAAAGTAAACTTTATTTCAGTGTAATATGATTTTGATAATTTTCTCATCATATGCAGAAACACGAGACCACGATGATGCTGATCATGTAAAGGTGGTTGCAATTTTAGGTGATAGAGCCTTGCTAAATGTTGCCGTGCATTCCCCAAGTTTGCTGCTTGCAGCCCTGTGGGAGCACAATGACAGGATATTTATGCGTCATGACGGAAATATTGTGGAAGTCTCAGAAAGTAGACATAAGTCCTTCATTGAGTCATCCGGAAGAAATATTAGCTTAACAATTATCAGCACGGAATACACAGATGCCGGAAACTACACTTGTACTATGTATTTTGATAAAGCAATGACAAGGAAATTTTTCTATTTGCAAGTTCAAGGTTTTTACAGTTATTTCAGTTAATTTCCGGATTGACATTGCAATTGAATTCGCATTACTATATTTCCATCGAGAAAGGCATACCTCATAGTTGACAAATGCCCTGAATGACTAAAAAAGGCTACCTAAACAACTAAAAATATTCGATATGATTCTACAAAATTTTAAATATTCAAGTAAAGCATGACAGCGTAATTTATGCTGTAAAACAACGTTCATTAATGGCAAATATTGTGTTTCTCCTCCAATAGGGCATCCAGAAATAAAGGCTAGTACGGCTCCATCAATTGAAGGACAATTATTTACTGCAATGTGCTGCTCTTATTTTGCCTTGTTGCCCGACCGTGTTACTATCGAATGGTTTATTGATGGATATTTTAACATCCCTTCATCTTCTGTATCAACACATATCTTCAAATCAAATCACCAAGCAACACTCTGCAGTACTTTTACCTTTAAAAGTAATCGTCGATACCATCTTACACTTTTAACGTGTTTGGTGCGGAACGAACTAAACTTGTCTTCCTCACTTCAGCTGGAAGTTTTATGTAAGCTACATTCGATCTACGAAATTTTACCCTTTTATTCTTTCTTTAGAGAGTACACCGGCGAATTTCGCAAGTTGGGACCAGAATATTTGAAGGTCGATACTTATGTGCTAACAGTGAGAATTAACTTGAACCGAATACATCCCCTACTTGTTTTTGCTAAAATTCAACTTTACCGAGTCTTGAAGACTTGTTCTAAATTGTTTGAGATATGGCTTCTTTAAGTGTTTGCTTACACTTGTTCGTAATTAATAACCTGAGGTAATACTCTTCTTTGTAGATTCTCCGTCAGTATTAATACATGTCTTCAGAAATGAAATATTACATCCATTTTTAACAACTGTTGTGGAAGAAAAAGATAACATCAGCATTCGTTGTAAATCTGATGCAAATCCAATACCCAAAATAAATCTGGAGAAGGAAACTTCTCATCGCAAGTGGAAAGATTTACCAATTCAGCAAAGTCACATAATAGACAGAGATTATGTCACAAGATCTGTGTTTGACATCACCAGCTTCAGCAAAAACAACTCGGGTACCTACAGATGTACGGCAGTTAATGATATTACTCCCGTTTGGGCTATGAGTGCAGAAAGATATCTTTTTATTCAAAGTGAGTTTTTAGACTAACAATGGTTAACTATAAAGCCAAAAAATGTAAAATAAGGAATAACTCCCCAAAATATAGAAATTGTAACATTGTTCTGTTTTTAGAAACAAAATGAAGTACTTCACTATGCACGATTCATTCTGAAAAGTTTTCCTTCATATTTCTCTCAACTCTTGTATATAGGGTAAGATATACAATTAATCTAACAAATTAGAATCATGACCTTGAAATTTTTATTCCGTTGATCAGTTATTACATGTGAGAATAAGTGCCAGTTGGGCTATCCTAAAAATGGTCAAACTCTGATTTCTTGTGGCCTAATCAGTGGGCATCAAATGACACGTTTTTGTGTGAGTACTCAGAGCCTCCTAGAGGCTTGTCCTCTGGATCACCATCAGATGACCTGAAAATCCAGGGCTCTGTAGTCATTTCGCTTTTCCCCAATGATTTTTCCAACCCAATGGTGCGCTGAGGGGGCCGTTTGCCTGGGTAGCAACCTTGGGGAGTGTAATGTCACATAGACAAAAAAGTCCATTAATTTAGGATTTCTTCAGCAAGTTAATCACTTTACAGTTTTTCCAAATATAGCCACAATTTGCATTTAAGCCACATAAAATGATCATAAATTTTCAAAGGGGAGGGGACGGGCCCTGCACTCGGCCCCTCCCCACTATGGAAATTCCTGCACAAGGTGACGAAGGATTCACCCAGATGCCACTCACTCTAGGTACGCTAATGTACTAATATCCAATTTGACACTCGCCCTCTATCTCTCACAGTAAATGTATCAAAGAAATGTCATCATTATTCTTACGTACCTGTTTTTTCTGATAATTTTACTATGAATGAAACAGGCCTAGGCTTTGTTCCAGTCGAAATCAGCGTGACACATTAAAGAAATGAATCAACCAGATTAGACCAATTTTTCTCTATCAATACTACTATTTTGCAAGCCGGCATCATCAGAATTTAAAAAAATACGAATGGGAGGGAAAATCCTCTCCCCCTTTGTCCCTCCCCAGGCAATATAACTACAGTCATTTATAAGTATTCTCTAATCCAACATTTATCTGTTGCCTATTTAACTGACTGAGTTGTACTATGTATTTGACTATAGAGTAACGTTTATTACCAGGCATTCCTTTATGTTTGGGTTTTAATTATTTGTTCTTGGAAATGGTGCTGAATGGAAATCAACAGACAATACTTAAGAGAAAGAATTACCAGAGATGTGGAGTCGAGTCATGTGACTTAGACTCGAGTCGCTATTTTTGTGACTTGTGACTTCACTCTCGTATTTTAGCATTGATTTGTTACTTGACTTGGGCTTGCAACAAATCAGAGCAGGTTGGAAGCTCGTTCATGACCTAACCTTACAAAGAATGCAGTGAGGCATTGCGTGAATCACGGCCGCGATTTGGGTCAACACTGGGATTCGATCACAGGTCGTTGATTCTGACTGGGGTAAGTAGTACAACGCGCCCTCCTTCAGTAACAAAATGTTCGTCACCTAAAGCAGGCGGCTGGTTACTACTATGGCCCAGGAGTGGAGAATTTCATTTACATTTGAAGTGGCGCCGGCACGGGGGTATTGGGCAGGGACATGCCCCAATCGATTTCTGAAATATTCCACAAAATTGTTAAATGCTCCCAAAAGGCGTTTATGCTGTAGATTTCAGTAGGGGGTAGGGTGAAGTGCATTTTCGACCAATTGATGGATCTATTTTAATCATTTTCTATTACGAATGGTTCCCAAACTATCAGAGTTTTCGCATATCGTCCGCAAACCACCAAAATTTCCGCCCGCTCCGCGCGCAAACCTTACCTCATTGTTGTCCTTGTTACAATATCTTCCGATAACAACTCCGGGAGAAGCACAGCAGCAAAAGTTGAAAGGTTTTTTTCTTTCGAATTCCCACGTAAAAGACTAGCTTTTTGATTGGCAGATAGGGTTTGTTTCTGGGAATTGAAAGTTTCTCGATGCAATGCCTTAATGCAGGTTTTGTCATGGAAATCATATTTAATGAAAATTTCGGTGCGCTTCGCGCGCATTCGTTACGGTTTGCATTCCATCTCATGATCATTATTAAGGTAGTATTAACACCTAGAACTATTCTGATGTCAACACTTTTCTGAAAAACAGAGGTACATCTCCACCTCCTGTAGATACCTCGCATCAATATGGGAGTTTTCAGTCTAATTTGTAGCATGATGTGGGAGGTAGAAAGTACGTATTTGCAGTGTACAATTTTTAAAAAAGAGTGACCGAGCGCTCTGCTGGCAGCCATTATCGGAATAGATGGTGAATGAGAATACACTCACGACGAAAAAGCATTCTGAAAAGCGCTTGTAAGTCCTTTACCCCTTTTGCTCTACCTCTCAGGGAGGTCTAATATCACCTCCCTGTACCTTTACTCTTCTCCCTCCTATTCCCCATTGCTGGAAGCTGTTCATCTGGATTTTGGTTCAAAATTAGTAATACGATCGTTGTAATGTGATCGGCGTCATACTCTGTAGTATCATTTTGATGTCGGTTAATAAGCATCATGTCAGTACCCCCATTTTATATAATAAACTCAGAGCTTCTAGGAGGTCCGGTATGCACAACGAAGCAAAGAAAAAAATTAAAAATAGTCCAAGAATGTTGCTGTGGACTCCACGCAGGCATTTTTGCGTAAAAATTACCAGAATAGAAGGCAGTAAAGTAGCCAAAAGGGGGAAAAGTGAGCCCGAAAGCCAGAACAGACTTGCGATAACTTAATGTTCAAGCAAGTAGGATATGGAGATGCAGGATCTTGGAAAGGGCGAAAAATTGTACTATCATTTTGCTTTTGCCACCAAATTGTGAGCTTCTTATTTCCTTTAATATTTATTCAATAACCATGCAGGGCGGTAGCCTATGAGAGAGGGCGAGGGGTAGTTGCCCCCTAAATGAAAAATGAC